>QJPP01004041.1:0-156963 GCA_003996215.1 Jaltomata sinuosa | reverse complement strand
TTCCATTTATTCTTAGCAAAAGCATAAGTTTAAAGGCTAAATAAGTTGGTAGAATAACAACTTATCAAACCCCCAAACTTGAACTATTGCTTTTCCTCAAGCAACTCAAAAATTCTAACTCAAGAGGCATATAACACAAGTGCAAATGAAAATACCACAAGCCAAGGGAAACCCATTTCAAATACCAATCATGACTTCGATTGGTACTAAATACTAGTCAATCGCATGATACTTTAAACATTCCCTTCAATTAAAAACGCAATTCAATTATGCCATGGCAAAATAATAACAAGCAGGTGACAACAACCAATTCTAAAGATGTGACTCAAACCACTAGCTTACCAAAACATGCTCATTTGATTCATTTCTTTGAAGTTTATCAATGTCACCAACTATTCTAATTCACATGCCCTGACAAGAAAGAAAGTCCCAAAAACACATTATGTACAAAGACAATCACAATGGACAATTACGAACACTCACACTCACAAGGAAGTTCAAGTGCACACATGTAGAACCATAGGCTTGCCCTTCATGTAAATCACCACTAATGTAGGGTAGCCAAGCTTGAAATCACCAAGGACTTGCGGGTTACGATGTTGGGTAGGACTAAGGTGCGGATATCATTTGGTTCAAGTGACTATGCCTCCCTAACACTCTTCATTTTCAATTTCAACTTTACCTTATTTCTCCCTCACACAACCCAAGATTCTCCTTTTTAACTCATAATCATTCAACTCCTTATATCACATTCACTTGGTAGCACCTATTTTTTCTTTTCAATTTGCTCATTCGATTGATATTTTGGAGCAATTTTCAATTCGAAATTAAGGTGCTACCTTTAACTTAAAATGCACTTCTTTTCTTCTCGTCATTTGATCACATGCACCCCCAAAACATAGGAATTTGACTATGTTATATTTCGTTTCCCCATCAAACTTAGGATTTTAGCCTACATTTCATTTTCAAGCAATTAGGGAGAATGGGTGCCAAAATAGAGGTTCCAAAAAGGTCAAGGTGTTACAAGGTGCCAAAGGATGGTTACAAGCTCAAAAGGGCCTCACTAGGGTTGATGTCATGAGAAGTCATTTGGGTGAAGTGACTATCAAAAAGGGCCTAAGGTCATTTTCCAAGCTTGGTCATACCTAGAATTTTGCCTTGAATCACATTCGGGGCAAGTTCTAGACGACACGCATGCCCGAGAATTATTCAAGAAACCTCACCACACACAACATGCGAATTATTCAAGAAGGATCAATTTTTAACTTTCTAATCAAGAACCAAGAGGAGCCATTTATATTATTACCGCTAATGAGCTAAGAGTCACAAAAAGATAAAAAGGTTGTCACAAGCATCATTATTCGCCATGCATTTTTAACAAAATTTTAGAAGGGTATGTCTATTTCATTTAGCATGCAAGACTATTTTATTAGTATCAAACAAGTCAATTTACAACCAAAACCTTAAAAGATGACGATTGTCCCTTAAGAATGACGTCACGCAGTCTATCATTGGGCCAATTCATCTATCTAAATCGGTATGGCTACACCGGTTGGATCAGCACAACTATCACATTTTTCGGGCACATGCGATTCTCATAAGTCTATGTGTGTGTTGCACGTGCAACGCACAGGCCAAAGAGTGGGCATGTGCGAAGCTCGTGCGGTTCGCACATCAACATGTGCTACACAAATATCCCTCCTGCTCAGACAAGTTTCATCTAGCCTAATGGGTACTCAAACTTCCCCTGGCCCACAACAACTAGCATCTCACTACCAAGTAATAAAAGAAGCTAAAAAGTAAAGAAAACAAAAAAGCTAAACCATCAACTTCTTCCACACAACCCGACGAGGGTGCAAATCCACAAAGTACACCCGACAAGGGCATCAAAGTATATAAACAAACAAAACAATCCCGGCAAGGGCACAATAGTATCAAAAATAATAAAACAAACCCGGCAAGGGTACACTAATAACCATAAGTAAAGCAAGCTAATCTAGAAAAATAGAGTGCGGATCAACATGCCAACCCCAACTAAGATAGGGCAGTTCCCTCACTGCATCAAAGTAAGGAAAAAGTTTGAGGGGGCTCCCTGAGGTGTATCAATATGAACTGGAGGAACAGGGAAACTCAAGTCGCTCCTTATCCTCATCATCATCATCATTCGGTGTACCCGATTCACAAAAAGACTTTAATCTATCCATTATCTTGTTCAAGAACTTTCTCTTCTTCTTCTCATGCTCGCTGAACTTCTTTTTTCACTTTTAAACCTTACCCTGCCTGCGGCTCATGTGCTCCAAGTGGGTATTCATTGCACTCAAGCACCCAATAATAAATTCATGCTCATTTGCCACCTTGGAAAGAAATGGGGGGACTCCAAACCTGGTAGTATGTGTGCTCCAACTGAGCCAGTAGGTAATCCAACCAACAACTAATGAACATGTGCATCCACTCCCTGATTCTAACTAGAGAGGTGACGCATGAGATAATCTCGTACTCTAGAGCTCCCACAGATTGAGATGAACTAGATGCAACTCTCGAAGGTCCAGTGGGCTCAGTCGACGACTCTGGAAACTGTCCGAAGGATGGAGAAGCTACGTCAATCTTTCTCTTTTTCTGCTTTGCTTCTGGGGCCCTCTTCAACAATGGGTGGATCAGAATTGCTGGCTTCTTTTTAATGTAAGTCAGATTCGGCAACACCCTAGCTTTGTAGCACAACTGGGTCACCAATAAAGGGAAGAAAAGGCTTGTAGACCTTCCACTAGATACCTCAGCCATTTGAGCCACAATATGGAGCCCAACATTCACAACTTACAATCAATTAGGTATGAACTTCGCCCTCCTTGTATTTTTAAATGGGTTCCTTTCTTCCTCAACTTGATGTGTAGAAAATTGGTGAGGACATTTTTGGTTGATCCCCTCCTATTTTATATCAACTTCTATTTATGTTTAAATTGCTAAATTGTTGGGTGAAATTAGTTGAGGCTATGTCCTATTTGGTGGGACTAAAAAGTAGTGTTTTGATTGGTTCTAAAACCTTGGGAGATCAAGCAAAAACTTCTTGTCTCCCTGTGTTTGAGAAAATACCTCAAAGAGGAAGATCTGGGCAAAGTCACTGCCCTTCGTGTTCGCGGTCACCTGGCCGCGTTCGCAAAGGAGAAAAATTCTAAATAATAAAACCCTTCTTTGCAAACGCAGCCACCTGTCCACGAATGCAAAGAAGGATCACCTGGAAGTGTCAAACAGTAACTCCACACAGCCCACCTTGGAATTTCTTTCAACCATTTCTTTGGCCTAAGTTCTTTATAATACATTGTTTTAAGTATCCCTAAGAACTTTTAACATATTGGTGTGTTTTGTAGGTACTTTGATAAAAAAGATGACCTCCAATGGTAGTGACAATGAAGTTGAAAATGCTCCTGATGTGAAAATGGAGGAGAACTACGATCAAGATAGGTTCCTATCGGCATCATGTGAGCACCGGTATGATGAGTTATTGTCCAAGCCCTTTGTTAGGGAGAAAGGAATCAATATGGACAAGGTTGAACTGAAAATGACAAAATTTTACAAGAGGTTGGTGGAGCGGGGGTGGATATGCTTTTCTCCTCCACCTATCATGGCTAACCACACAGTGGTCACTGAGTTCTATGCTAATGATTTGATCACTGATTTCAATGGCACACTAGTCACTAACATTCGGGGAGTCCAAGTGAGTTTCAACTCTGAGATTATCAATGCACTATACAACCTTCCAGATGCTGACAAATGAGGTTTACATTGCAAAATCCAAAGACGAAGGACACCAGTGGTTGGTAGATAAGTTGCATGATGGGGTCACTCCAAATTGGTTGACTTTGCAAAAAGGGGTTGATTCACATGAGTTCATTACAGAAGCCAAGACTTGGCTTTTGATTATCTGTATGAGGTTCATACCATCTTCTCATGACACCGATGTGACCCCTGACCGAGCATTGATTATGGCAGCCCTAATTGATGGCATCGATGTGAATGTTGGGCTCCATATTGTGGCTCAAATGGTTGAGGTAGCTAGTGGAAGGTCTAAAAGCCTTTTCTTCCCTTTATTGGTGACCCAGTTGTTCTACGAAGCTAGGGTGTTGCCGAATCCGACTTACATTAAAAAGAAGCTAGCAATTCTGATCCACCCATTGTTGAAGAGGGCCCCAGAAGCAAAGCAGAAAAAGAGAAAGATTGACGTAGCTTCTCCATCCTTCGGACAGTTTCCAGAGTCGTCGACTGAGCCCACTGGACCTTCGAGAGTTGCATCTAGTTCATCTCAATCTGTGGGAGCTCTAGAGTACGAGATTATCTCATGCGTCACATCTATAGTCAGATTCAAGGAGTGGCTGCACATGTTCAGTAGTTGTTGGCTGGATTACCTATTGTCTCAGATGGAGCCAACACACTATTAGGTTTGGAGTCCCCCCCATCTTTTGCCAAGGTGGAAAATGAGCAGAAATTGATTAATAGGCGCTTGACTACAATGAATACCCGCTTGGAGCATATGAGCCGCAGGTAGGGTAAGGTTGAAAAGCCACAAAATAAGTTCAACGAGCACGATAAAAATAAGATCAAGTTCTTGAACAAGATAGATTAAAATCTTTTTGCGGATCGGGTACACCGGAGGATGATGATGATGAGGATGAGGAGTGACTTGAGTTTCCTTCTTCCTCTATTTTCCTTGTTTCATTGATCAAGATGGATGAGGGTCCTCCTGAAGATGGCACATATGCTTCTTCCAAGCTTGATTGGTTTTTGTCATTTGCTCTAACAAAGTTGAGGCTTTGGGAAACTCCAAGTCTATTAAGGTACCACCTCCAAGATTGTCAGCCACTGATTTGTTCATAGAGTTCAATGATCGATAGAATCTTTGTAACAGCACATTGTTTGACAACTCATGATTTGGACACAAGAGAAGCTTCTTTTTGAATCTTAGCCAAACTTCATGAAGAGGATCATCCGGGAGCTGCCTCAAGTTGGTAATCTCATCTCTTAGCTTCATCATTCGAGATGGAGGAAAGAATATCGAGGTAAATGCCTCAACCAACTCGGCCCAAGATGTGATAGAGTCATCCGACAATTCTTCAAACCATGCAATGGCTTCCCCCGTCAAGGAAAAAGGGAATAGGTGCAATCGGATGGAATCTTGGGAGGTATGTTAGAATATGAACGGTTGGAAAATCTCCACAAAATTCTGAATATGTCAGTTGGCATCTTCATGTGCTTCTCCATCAAATAGACCTTTTATTTGGATTAAGTGGAGCATGGTTCTAGTCACATGAAACAAAATATTTCCCACCACAGGGTGTAGGGAGATTGCACCTACACTCCATTGCATCATAGGCTCTGCCTCATCGGCTTTATGAATTCGTCAACACTCTTGTTGTCATCGGCTTTGTTCATAGGTTAGCCTGCTTAATCACAACACAAACAACAAACAAAATTGAAAGAAACAAGTACTCTCAAGGTGATTTCAAAACAACAATCAAAAATAGCTATCAACTCAAGTCCGCGGCAACGACGCCATTTTTTATGAATGCTCAAATTGTGCTCTCCAATTAGGAGGCCATGGCGATCGTGCAGCAAAACAAAATTTATAATTCTCAATGAGTGTCGGGGTCATACCCAAGGGGACAATGTAGTCATGATCGAGCTAACAAAGAATAAGAGCAACTTATTGGAGTTCAATTAGCAGAAATAGGGAAAAGATATCTAAAAAGGGGGGGTTTTAGACTACAAACTAAAAGATAAAAAAAATCAAATAAAGATAGATTGATCAATCGCTTTCACCTTGCTTTTGCCAAGCAAGGACAACAAGGGAGAATCAGGAATGGGAATTCAATTCACAAGACTTGCACCTGATTAACACTTAGGTAGTCTTTGCTAAAGGTTTAATTGACCGTCTTTCGACCAATCAACACACAACTCGCGTGTTCTCTCGAATCACCACGAGTAAACATTAACCAAATTCACACTTGGGTGAGTTGGATTATCTCTAACCTCAATTCTTAGATGGGAGTTTCCGGCAACCAAACTATCTCTAGACTTGGTCTAAAGTGGAAACCCCAAATCCTCACTATTGAATCTTCCTGAATTAGGGAAATCCTCTCTCAAGCAAAAACCCAATTTAGAAAGCTAAGTCAATGTTTGCAACCATTGACAATAAATTCAAGCATGGAGGATTCAGTAGACCCAAATAATCAAACACGAGCAAAACCTATATATGAATTAAATAACCCAACAAGTATTATCTCTAATACAAATCCAAAATCTCAAGTCAACAAATCACCAATAAAATAGCAATTAAGAACAAGAGTTAAAGATTGGAAACTAAAGATCTTACAATAAATTCCTCCAAATCTTCACTCCTATGGGATTGGTTGATGAACTTGCTCTCCAAGCTTGCCAAAAGTTGTGAAAATTTCCAAAGATATGGTCCCAATCAGCTTGGAAGTGTTTTATGTGAATTGGGGTTTCCAAAAGGTGAAATTTCCATTTCTGCCCCCACAGCTACTTTTCCTTTTTGCCTACGCGTAGTGTCCACCGCGTCCGCAAAGGGTATCTGTCTAGTTGACCTTTGCGTACACGAGTGGTACCGCGTACGCGAGTGGTACACCATGTTCGCAGAGCTTTGACTTAGTTGGCCTTCACATTCGCGGCCAGTCCTCTGCGTTAAGGAAGGCATGTGTTGCTGCCAGCTACATTTTTCTCTGAATAGCTTCCTTTTGGCTTGTTTTCATCCAAATACTTCTCGAACACTTCTAAAACATAAAAAACTTGCAAAATAGAAGTAATTTGTGTCAATTGCACTAATTTTCCATTTATTCTTAGCAAAAGCATAATTTTAAGGGCTAAAAAAGTTGGTAGATTACCAACTTATCACAACCCACAAAGCCTCCGTATAAATTGCGGGTAGTATCAGTGATAGATGTTAAGGGCAAGATACATGGTGCCTTTGAGGAGTTTGAAATGGGAAAGACGCCTAATTTTGAGGGGTTTCCAAGTTGGCAACATGATGATGTGTTGAGGGTGTTGATGAAGCAATTCCACTTGTGGGATTGGGCCACACCAATCGGATTGGCATGCTATCCGACAACGACCGAGGAATAAGGTACCATCATCGAGCTATGATGTTAAATCAAGCGCTTCTTATGAGGCAACCCAAGTGTTTTCACTTTATTTTTGGTTACTTTTTATTATTTTTGGTTTATTTTAGGAATGCATAAAGAGGAAAAATGACAAAGTAGAAAAATGAGACAAATAGGGGATGTGCGGATAGCCGTGCAGTTTGCACGAGATGTCGTGTGCATCGCACATGCCACCACATCACAAGTCACTGAACTGGAAGAAAAATGTTGAGTTGGAAATAATGTGCGATGGGCTGTGCATTTTGCACGAGCCCTTGTGCGTATCACACCATCTCTGCACACCAAAATAGAAAGCTAAGCCAAGTTTGGGCATGAAATTGGCTGGTGCAAAGCGACATAAGGTCCGCACAAGGTCTTGTGCGAATCGCACATCGCGGTGCACTAAGGTAAGTTTTAAAAAAAAAATTGACCTACCCACTTACTGACCTGACCCTAAGACCGACCTGATGACTTTTCTTCTTCTTTTTCTCTTTTAAAATGTAACACCCCGGAATTCAAACAAGCTTTTAAACTTACAATCTCTAAAAAAATTAGAATATATCAGGAATTATGAGTCCAAACCATAGGCTGTGGTTTGAACCATGAGCCATGGAATGAACTCGTGGAATGTTTTCTACAGATCAAGTCTCTGACCTGAGTACCACGATTGGGATCTACCGATCATGGATCAAACCACTGAATGTATTTCCCCTTATGGAATCGGATCTGAGAGTCAGTAATTCCTCATGAACCACGAGTGGGTTCTACGGACTGTAGATTTTTCTACGGACTGTACTGTTCACTTGTGGAACATTATCTGCATCTTGTATTTCATTCTTAAGAACCACGACTACAATCAACAAACCGTGGTTCCATCTACAGTTCATGGAATAGGTCTGTGGAACCTGAAGCCAAGGTTTTAATCAGCTTTTTCTAAATTAAGTCCCTGGGGTATTTTTGTAATTAATCACCATTTTAAGTCCTAAGTGAGGTCATTTTTGACAATACTAGAAGGATATTAACTTCATTTATTCTAAGCCTCCTCTAAAACCCTCATTCAATCCTAAAAGGATAAAGGGTCTCCATTCTCTCAAGCTCCAAGGTCCAAACTAAGGAATTCATATCCAAGTATCCATTCTTCTCAAGTCCTAGATTAAGAAAGCTTCAACTCAGGTATGTGGGTATTCAATAAGGGAATCCCTTCACCCCTATGCCCCAAAATCCCAATCTTCTAAATTGATTTTATGAATCTCTGAGTTAGGGTTCTTACCCAATCCTCATGGGTACTTCTATAAATTGCTTCCTCATGATTCTTCTATGAATTCTAAATCTAAATGGAATGATTTTGCATGGAATTTTATAAGTGGTTTCCTATTTACGATTTGAAGGCTAACCCTTGTCCAATTTATAAAATTGTTATTAGCATTAATTCATAGTTTCTCATCTTTTACCCATGTTTCATATGAGATTCCTTAAGTGTTTTCAAAATCTCATGCATTGAAAATGATTTCTAGCATGATTTCACCCTATGATGTGTTTTCAATCGAAAAACCCTATTTTTAAAATCTATAAAGCTATGGAAGTTTGAGTAAGTTTTCCATGATTTTTCTACAAGCACGATGAATAAGGAATGTTTTCAAATACATGATTGTTAGCATATGATTTATGACATGATATAGAGCTTAGGCTCATAGCAGTATATTCATGATTTGTATGATATCCCGACGTTCTATTAATGCTCATGAACTATTTTCAAAACCAAGGTTTGTGAGTTGTATAATGATTCGGGTTTGCCAATATGATTATGATTATGCACATGATTTTGCATCTAGATATGTCACATGTATGTGAGCTGTATGATATGTTTTAGGAGTAGTATTTATCACCGAGCAATGAGGGTTCTAGATAACCCAAATCCAAAACTATGTTGCCACCATAGGTTGCCCTCCGTGGTTTATGACAAGATCGTACTAGATATGGTTCTAACCTTGGCCGGTTAGGACAACCTTTTTCGGTTTGGGTGTATGATACTAAACTCCATGTAGCTCATCATAGTTTATGTCGGTTAAGAGAAACTCCCATATGAATTTTTTCAAGCTTTTTAAGTCTTATGGTATCTTATTTTGAAGTTTGACTTCTATTTCATGCTTTATACTTAAATTACATTATTTACGTATGACTTCTCCTATTTATGCATGAACTCAGTTTTAATCATGCTTTCAAGTATATTATATCCTGTTATATGCATATCTCACATACCCAGTACATTCCATAGTATTGACTGCATACCTCTTTGTGTTGCATCCTATTACGATATAGATTCTGTAGCCCGCTCCCAGATTCATGGCTAGCAGGTCAGCAGCACCTCCAGCCAGCTTGGTGAGTCCTCTTTATTCAAGGACTTGGAGTTTAGCTTTGTTTCAGTATGTAGTTTGTTTATTCAGTTTCATTATTTAGAGTTAGTTGGGGACTTGTCCCAGCAACTCGTCTGTAGTAGAGGCTTTCATACATAGAGTCAGATATTCAGCTTCATTCAGATTGTCATTTTAGACTTATATTTTCATAACAAATTCAGTTGCTCATTACTTCAGTTAAGCTTCCATTCTTATGTTTGTTCAATTTTTAAGTCATTCTAATGCTAGAGGGTTATCTTGAGATCACTTGTGATCTTGGGTTCCATGTTACTTCTAGGGGTAGACTCGGGGCATGACATAAAACCTCCACCTTCACCTCTTTTCTTCCATATTCCTCCAAACCTCCACAATTTTTCTCCCAAATATCTCCCACAAATACCCCAAACTCTCCCAAAATCATCTTTTTCTCTCACCCACATCCCTTTACCACTATAACGCCAGTAACCATTATCTCTGGTTAAAACTATTGGGTCACCATTATTGCACCTTCAAAATCTCTAATTTTTTGCTCCCTTTCTCTTAATCTTCACTTGTGGTAAGTTCCCCGATGTTAAATATGTGTTTTTATGTTGATTGGGAACTCATATTGTGAAGCATGATCATTAGAATTGCCATGTTCATTTTGGGTGAGATCCAAAAATTTTGGGTCCCCAATTTTTGTTTGTATTGTGGATTTTGCTTAGGATTAACTTGGTAGAACTTGTCATTATGATAATTCATGTTGATTGTAGTAATTTTTAGCCTTAAAAATTTGTGTTTGGGGTGAAGTCTGAGTAACCCACTTGTGATTGGTGCATGATTTGGCCCTATGATAGATTGGGTGATGTCATTCTTAAGGGAAAATCGTCATCTTCATGAGATTTTGGTTGAGAATTGATGTTTGGGGCTGAAATTTGTTACTACTATTGTGCCCATGTTCTTTGTTGAATATGCTTATTGGGTGTATGATTTTGGTAGGGAGGTTGCAATTGTTGTGAATAAATGTGCCTAATTGTGAACAATTGAAGGCTTGATATTTCTGATGATAACGGGGTAACGTCCTTCTTAAGGGAAGGCGTTAAGTTCTTCTTTTGGTTTTGAATTATGTGAATGGATTCCGGGGAAGTCTGAGTACCCATATGATTTGGATGGTCATATAATGCTTGTCCCTTATGATTTGAATTGCTTGATTATTGGTGTGGTGCTTGTTTCCAAGTGCATTCCACGCGTATTGTTTTGCGAATCACATGTTGAACACACAAGATGAAAAAGGATTGAAAAATTCCATGTGTTTCCTTGTGCATTTCACATGGGGAGCGCTGACCTCAATGTGTGAAATGCACGGCACTGCACGAGGTTGAAAAAGGGTGCCAGTTCACTGATTTATGAGACGGAGGCCAGGCACGTGCACTCCTTCTAGTGTGAATCGCATGAGCCTTCGCACCCCAATGCACAAACAATTATAGGTTTTGTTAGCTTGTGGGGAGCTTTGTATGATGCACACTTCTCCTAGTGTTGTCCGCATGAGGTTCGCACAAGCCAGTAGATACCTGTTTTGTTTTTCTCCTTCTTTGCCTTCCATTCTCTTTAATTAGATAACTTCGTTATAGCTTTTCTTTTGTCACATGTGTCAAAAATACAAAAAGATTTTTGTTTTTGTTTTGAGTACTCACAATCTCCATGTGCATACTATGTCTTCTAGCATGGGAAAAATAGGGCACCAACCAAAGAAACTATCAGGTGCGCAAAAGGCGAGAATTCACTTTGGGGCGGAAGGCATGAAGGCCTTGAATGACCGTGATAAGAAAAGGACCTTCAATGAGGAGCACAGCTTCAACTTGGGGGAAGTTGGGGAAGAGCTACCCAATATCCACAAATAGTTTGCCAACCGAGAGTGGCACCCATTCCAAGATGTACCCAGAGGGTACTAGACGGAGATAGTTTGGGATTTCTTTGCTGCGTATCAAGCCACACAGGATACCAAAAGGTATAAGGGGAATGTGTAAACGTTCCCTAATTTAGACGTTGTCATCGTCCGGGGCAAGATAGTTCACATTACTCTTGCTGACATAAATGCTATTTATTGGAGTAACCCAATTGAGTCTGCACCTGCTCGCTTAGGAAAGTTGACTACCAACCCAAAGCCATATCAGGCAACTACTCATGTTCTTGCTCCTGACACACCTCTCTGGGATATTATATGGGTGGTATTTTGAGGAGGTCCTTATACTTTGAAGCCCATCTCTGGTATGACCTTGTTCACATTTGATTCCTGCCATCATAAAATGATCAGAAGATAACCCAAGATAGAGCCATTCTGATTGTTGTTATTATGATAAGTGAGCATATCAACTTTGGGGAAATAACAGCTATGGTGATAAGAAGAAAAGCACGCAGGGGAGGTGATTCATTCCCCTTCTCGGTGCTTATTACTAAGCATTGTGCTAAAGCTGATGTCACATGTCTCAGCTGTGATAAGTTTACCCATGCTATTTTTATAATTGACCATCATAGGAAGACAGACAGGGACGCTCCCATGTTTAAGAGGCGCATGACTGAGCCCTTGGGGGAAGTTGAGGTAGATGAATTTGTTGTTGAAGCAAATGCTGGCTCTCCTTCTCAAGTAGCCTCAGAAGCACTTTCCCTAGTAGTTGCTACACCCTGAGGGCCTTTGACCAAGATTGGCCTCCAGGATATGGTTGACAAGACCTATAATCATAAGAGGAAGTTGAGCGACTTAGCTAGTATATTTCCCGGTTTAATTGACAAAGCTATCAAAAAGCCTATCAAAGGAGTAGTGGACAGTGTGACCAAGCTCTGCCAGAGTGCAGATGTTAGTGAGGGGTCGTCAAAGCAATCCAGAAGGATATAGATAAAGCTAAAGGGAAGGCCCTAGTTGAGGAGGCAAACTTGAGTACCTTACGCCAGCCCTATTGCACCCGCGGCCCTATGGATGACTTGCTTGCAGATTTCACAGATGATGATGAGGAGCTACCTGGTAATAAGGATGCAGTGCTTGATGATGATTGGAACCCTGAGTTTAAGCGATTTCTCAGGGATTCCACTGTTTCTATGCACTCCTGAAAGGGTGGTGTTGTTCCTAGTGAAGAGGCAACATATGATAATAATGAGGCATAGTCCTCCAGGGAGTAGTTGTACCCCTTCTTTCCTTACTTATGCTTAAAGAATTAAGGGCCATGCTTCTTTTTATGGGGGGAGGAGGTGTTATTTGATTTGGTTGTTAGTTTCTTGTGTTGGGCTTGAGATATTTTATTGTCCTTGTCGGGCGAATAATTTTATTTGGCCCTTGTCGGGCATGTTGGATGATTGTGATGATATTGACCTTGTCGGGCCCTTTTATTATGTTTTGTGCTTAATTGTTTGTGCACTTATTGGGCTTGATGTTTAAATTTTGATTGTGTGCCGGGTTAGTCTTACACTCTTCCATTGTTTTACTACCCATGCGTTGTAAATGCATTAACGGCCTATGCCAAGGATTGTTTTCAAATGATTCATGAGTGTGCAAATTTGGTAGTCACCTTGTTAATAGTAGTTTAAAAATAAACTCCAAGGGTTTTCTTAATACCACGGTTCTTTCCCAATGAGCAAATGTTTTCTTTATTTTCTTTTTCTTTTGTTTTTGTGTCAAATCGGATTGGTGTTTCCCTATGATAAATAGAGAGGCAACTTTCTTAAGGGAAAATGCCAACTTTTAATTTTGATTTCAGTCCATGCTTTGCTTGTCCCAAAATGGACCCACCAAAAAAAATTCTTGGCAAAAAGTTTTTGAAAATTAAAGGAAAGAGGGAAAATGATTTTTTGAGGAAAGAATTCTCTTGTCATGACATGCACACTCTCGATTTGGCTTGATCAATTCACAAACGAGTGTGGAATGAACTCGTAATAGCTTTTCAAAATTCATTTTTCCCAATTGATTTTGAGACGAATGTTGAAAAGTCTTGTGGCATGATGCCTTGTGTGGTGAGGCTATACCTTCATTCTTGTGCATACCTGTCATCTATAAATTACCCCGAATGTGATTCGAGGCAAAATTCTAGATATTACTGAGCTTGGAAGATGATCTTAGGCCCTTTTTGAATAGCCACTTCACCCAAATAACTTTCCTTGACATCAATCCTAGGGAACTCTTTTGAGCTTGTGACCGTTCTTTGGCACCTTTTTTGACACCTTGACCTTTTTGGAACCTCTATATTTGAACCCATCCACCCTAATGGCTTGAAAGTTAAACATAGGCTAAAAGCCTAAGTTTGGGGGGAAAAGAAATGACAACATAGGAAAAAGCCTAAGTTTGGGGGTGTATGTGCTTAATGTGGAGAAAAAAAAGAATGCATTTCAAAGTGCAAGGTAGCACCTTATGTTTGAATAAAAAATTGCTTCAAAAGACCATTGCAATGAGCAAAATGATTTGAAAAATAATTGGTGCTACCAAATGAAGGTGATACATGGAGGTTGAATGATCAAGATTGAAAGGGAAAACCTTTGGTTGTGTGAGGGAGAAATAAGGTGAACTCAAAGTTCAAAAATTTAAGTGGTGTTCAAAATGATAAGAAATAGCGTTAGGGAGGTTTAGTATCACTTGACCCAAATGCAATCCTCACCTTACCCATAGCCAACATCGTAACTCGCAAGTCTTTAGTGATTCCAAGCTTGGCCATTCTACATTAGTGGAGATCTACAACAAGGGAAAGCCTATGGTTCGACATGTGTGCACTTGAACTTCCTTAAGAGAGTGAGAGTCTTTGTGGTTCTCTTATAATCCCTTGTATTGCAAAATGCATGATTATAAGTGGGATTCTCTCTTGTGGTGAAGGGCATCAATCACTCGAATTGAAACATAAAGTCTCTATTTCAATTGATAGGAATGAATGAGATGAGTTGTGTGGAAAATCTCGAGGAAAACCTTGATGTTCCATGTCAATGACTTGAGAAGATTAATATCTTATTTTGAATGACAAATTCCCTTGATTTTGAATGAGAAATGAAATCCTTTTAAATGATCAATTTCCTTGAGAATGTGGTGTTTCAAATTGAGATGAGCATTATAGTTGAGTCTTTTTGTTTATTATTTTTCTTAGTTTAATAGAATAGAGTAATTTTGTGTGCCTTGATTGAGTGTTAGAGCATAATTCATTCCTTACCTTATGAGTATCTTGTTTGAGGACAAGCAATACTTCAAGTTTGGGGGTTTGGTAAGTCAGTAATCTACCAACTTTTTGAGCCTTTAATCATGAATTATTGCTATGTTTTGATGAAATTTAGAGGTTCTTATGGCCTTTATTGATATGAATGCAGGTACTCTTGGTCAAATATAGAAAATAAGAAATTGGACCAAAAAGAGCTCAGAAGGAGTTGAAGTGTGAAGTGATCAAGTGAGATGAATATTCTACCGAGGGGTGCGGATGCTGTGTGAAATGCAAAACCCTTAGTGTGGTCCGCACCTCCCTCCACATAAAGCTAAGAATAAAGGTAAAGAATCTATTAAGGGGTGTGTCCACTGTATAACACACACAAGGCCTGGTGCGAACCACACCCTACTTTGAACCAAACTCCAAATGAAAGCCAAGTCATTGGTCCTCCGAAGCTGAGCTGTGTGACGTGCACAACCTGACGTGAGAAATGCATGTCGGGCCGCACAGCTCTTGAGAGGCAATTTTGTCCACTTTTGTATGAAGAATTGGGAACATTCTAAAACCCAAGTTAGGCATGGTTTTTTTGAGAGATTTTTGGATAGTTTTTCAGTTTTTGAGCAAGTTTCTCTCCCAAGGAAAGATAGAGGGTTTAACTCAATTCTCTCCATCTTCAACCTTAGACTTGTAAATTTAAGCTTGGATATTGGATTCTTGCTACAGTTAATAAAAAGGAATTTGAATTTCCCTATGGGTATACTTTCTTCTTCCTTTAGCATGAGTGACTAAGTCTCCTTGTCTAGGGATGTGTTGATGTTGGGTACTTGATTAAAGGGTATGGGTTTTTTATAATTGCTAATATGATATGGGTCTAGTTAATTCACCATATTTTAACACTAAAATTGGTGGTTGCAAACATTGATTGATGTTACTTGATTGTGTTCTTACTTGAGAAAGAGGTTCATAATTTTGAATGTGAATTTTCTAGTGGGTACTTAGGATTCCAATTAGTTTGAGGCTAGAAATAGCTCAATTCATCGAAAACACTCATTTAAGGGTCTAAGCTAGAGATAATGTGACTTTCCCAAGCCTATATTGGTTGGTTAATGGTAAAACCATGGTGATTGAACAAAGACCATTGGATAAATGTTTGTGAGATCGAATGATTAACATTCATGCCTAAAACCAATGCTACCTATGTTATTCAGTAAGAATTTACGCAATTGAGCTAGTACCTTCACCCATGTTCGAGTCCCATTGGAAACACATCCCTAGTCGTCCTCTCTCTTATTTACACCTAGCATTTACTTTATTGTTTGGTTTGGAATTGAATTGTGACAGATTTCCAATTCCCCCCCCCCCCTTTTTACTTTATAGTTTTTTGAACAATAGACTCTAATTGTGAGATATTTTCCCAAAATCTCTTTGGCTAAGCTACCATTCCCTGTGGGATCGACCCTGACTCCCGTTGGGTGATATAAATTTTGTTTTGCTTAACAATCACCGTCACCTTCGTAATGAAGAGTGTCACTTGAGCGTTTTCACATTATGATATGATCTAGTTTAGTTTTTCCTGTATATATATTCCAGTTGCTTATTCCATTACTTATCCCTTGCTTCCGGTTAATTATCCGTCTTCTCCATGCTTGTTAGATAGTATCCCAATGCTATTCGCTCTGGGCTATGGGAATAGGTACGCCTACAGTGGGTTTGTAGGTTCCATCATGACCTGAGAAATCTGGTCATGACAGCTTGGTATCATAGTATAAGAGTCGTTACTACATTAAAAAGTACAAGGATCCAAAAGAATATATACATCTGTCTCTGAATATCAAAAAGAGTACATAATATATAAGAAAAGATAAAAGCTAAGCTCCGGTGACCAGGAGCTCACCCTCGGTCTTGGATAGTCCAAAATCACCCCGCACGATTCTCCACAAGCCAGCAGTGATGGACCACACTACGATCTACACCAAAAAGATGCAGAGTGTAGTATGAGCACAAATTGTAAAGCAATGGGTACCTAGTAGGCATCATAGGCCGACCGAGCGCATATAAGATATAAAAGCAATAATATAGCAGAAAGAAAAGAAGCGGTCACAGAAGCAGATAGATAAGTACATGGAAGATAGCACAAAAGAATACCAGAAGACAACAACATACTTGGCTAGCTACTAGAAATATATATCACACAGACACAAGTGAAGAAAAAAAGAACGCACCTAGATCCTTGCAACAACAATATATATAAAGAGAGTTTTAGAAATACAAGAAAGGCAATTAAAAATAAAATGCTCGAAAACAAGACTAATAACTAAGCCATGTTAATAATATAGTTCTCCCATACGAATAACTGAATAATAATCCAATAGTAATCATAACCGGAACCAATGCTATGATGGATAAATAAATACAAATCTACCTACAGTTCCACGGGCGCCCATAAACCCGAGGAACACATACAAGTGAAAATAAACCCTTTGGCATCCCATACTACCGGGGCGTACACTTAATAAACAACAAATAAAGTTGAATCGTACACAAATGAATGATATGATGCCAAAGTTAAAACCGGGTGGAACAGTAGCTCTGTATGTACCTCGTTCGATGCCTATTGGCCCAGAAGGTAGGATCCATGGAAGGATGCTGCCCGTATACCTCAACTACACTGTATACCCCTCCTTCGACACACTCAGCATGTAGCCCCTGGTCCGAATCGACAAGGTCCATGGAGGTCCTCGACCACATACTCAATCTGACAATCACAATATAGTAGTCCGGAGTGTATCTGGATCCAAACAAATAACCAAAGTATCAAAAATGCATGCCCGTAGCGTATCCGTGTCTAAATCCATCAATCAAGTCTCCAACCCTATTAAGGGTGCCCAGGCTTAACCGGGTATAAAACAGTAGTAATACAAGTGTGACACTTGGCTCGACCGGGTCTAGTATCATTTCATACCAATAGTAAAACATGTCTAGCACTCTAACTCAGCTAAGTCTAGTAATAGTATGAAAATTGGTGATAAAATCCTCCTTTTAACTCTTTTACCCCAAGAAGATCCACGAAAATTAGTTCCAAACCTTTTTATAACCATCTTTACCGAAAATTGGTCCTCGGGGTCATTCAAGTCTTAGAAAATCATTTATAGTTGGATCAAAGCCAAAATAGCAGTAAATCATGCAAAAAAATCTCTTTATATGCATGATAATGACATACTTAATCACAATCAACAACCCAACGACTCACATTGAACCTATCGTCCCTGTACATGCTCCAATCTCTCTACAACACAAATAACCAGCTCTTACAATCGCATATCGATGTCTGAGACTCATGGGCATTCCCAAATAACCCACCATCCATTGTCCAGAGTCAAATACAAGGCCACACAGAACCGCAAGGGTGATACTACCAACTACAACGAATACTACAATCGTAGGACCAAAAATAATATCGATATGAAGAAGCAGACAAGGTCTAGGGGGTGCCAAGCTAATAAACCCATCCCAAGGATGCTAATTAGTAAATTTATAGCATATATATGCAAAGTCTAGTAGGGAGAAACTGTAACCTACCTGTCGTACGACGACAAGCTGATGGAACGACGATGTCCAAGCCTGAACTGCTCCGAGAAGCTCTGAATAGTAGTCAAACTATCATAAACATAAACTACGCATTAAAACGAAGCTACAGATACCCATATTGCTAAAGGTATATACAGGTCAAAACTTGGGTTACAAGCGGGCCCGTAGGCCCCGCAACTCGAAGCCAGAAATGAAAGAGCGCACAAAGATCACCACACTCTCATGAGTGCATGCTCAGAATATTAGGAGAATTTGGCAAAGGAAATGTCTCAAAATAGACCACAAGCTAGAAGGTTAAAGAAGGAATTAGGAAAATAATTGAAGAACAATTTAACACAATTAACAAGGAACTTCATGAATCAGAGACAAAAAAATGATCAAGGAACCAAGAATTTCCAGCCAAACACCAAGAATTGAAGCTATGTAAATAATTTAGAAGCTTGATTTGTATTTTAGTAGAGGAGGTCTATTTTGGAATGATAAAAATGAAGAAGGGAGTATATATACTGCCAGGGGTCCTTCTTCGTGATTGTGAAAGGACCCCATACGGTCGCGAGGACCACGCTGTCTAGACCATCACAATCATTAGGGCTAGCCACGCGGTCATGAAGAACAAGGAGGGAAGGACTTCACCGCAGTCATGAGGAAGGATCTTGCAATCGCGTAGAGCAAAGGGAGCTGGATCCACAGGCACTTCAGCGCGATCGCGTGAACGGACCCACGCAGTTGTGGACCAATGAGGCAGACCATCGCGATCGTGATGGATTCCTTCGCGGTCACAATTAAGGAAATAAGCCTACACCTGCCAAAACAACCAATAGAAACATACATGGAAAACATCTCTGAATGGTCCCACAGGACTCATCCAGGACCTCGTAAGCGAAAAGAACTATGCTACCGCACCAGAAATAACATTTCAAACTCAATAACCCTAAAAGAGTTTGAAAGCCTTGGGACCCAAACCAAAGGTCCCTCTAGACCAAAGTTTACATTCTGGAGCTAACATTGCTAATGGAAATCCCATCCAAGGTCATCTTCTCTAAATGTTGGCCAAAGTCAAACTTACAAGTTCAACTAGCTAGAAAACACAAAACGCAAAACAAAACAAAACCAAAAGCTCCCAGACCCTGACCAAGGGTCCATCTAGACCAAAATCCACGTTTCGGAGCTAATGGAACTGTCAGAATTTGATTCCAAGCATGTTTACCAAGAATGTTGACCAAAGTCAATGATATTCTAAGTTTAAGCTCTAAAGTAGGGAAGCGGCCATAAAGACCAAATGAATGGCCAGATCACCGAACCATCGGTCCTAGCAAGCCATAAATGACTTGGGGATGCTACAGGCAAGCTCTAACAGTACAAGGAAAGCATAAATGCAGGAATGACCGGAAGGGTCATTACAATTCTTTATTTCCTTCATACTATTTCAATTAAGTACCCTTCAATTGGAAACAAGGGCAGCCTTTTGAAATAGTTAAACAAATATTTGTGCAAATTAATGCTTCAAATACTTTATTTATAAACAAATCCTCTCTTTATAAGAGATTCCATTTTAAGTAGAGATATACCTTTTGTAGAATCCATAATCGGCCATTAGAGCTTTCGATCAATGTCAGAATCTCTCTCAACACATTTGTCTAGAATCATATGCTTTTCATAGTTACTAGATCATTCTGAAGCGTTTAGATGGCTTTACATAGGTTAATCTCTTTATTTTCAAACTAAGAAATTTTTAGTGAACGCAGAAACGACAAATTCTTCCAGAATAATTTTATTCACTAGCACAAACTGAATGACTATGTCTTTGGGTTTACCCCATTAACTACTTTTTAGTTCTAGGTGATCATTTGGCAGGACATTATATTATGTTGGACCTCCAAGTCCTTCAACGTGGCACATTATATTATGTTGGTCTAACACCTCCTTCAACATGACATATTATATTATGTTGGTCCGTGACCTCCTTCAATGTGACAAATTATATTATGTTGGACCATCACCTCCTTTAACGTGACACATTATATAATGTTAGATCATTATCTCTTTTAACGTGACATATTATATTTTATTATACAGTCACCTCCTGCAACGTGACACATTATATAATGTTAGACCATTATATCCTTTAAAGTGACATATTATATTTTATTATACAGTCACCTCCTGCAATGTGACATATTATATTATATTGGACCATCACCTTCTGCAACGTAACATATTATATTATGTTGGACTGTCACCTCCTAGAATGTGTCACGACCTGAAAACTCAAGTCGTAATGGCACCTACTATAACCAACCACTAGGTAAGACAAACCTTAGCCCGGAACTGCAAGTAACGGGATAACACAAGAAAGAACCCAAAGATGGAGGAAACATAAAAAATAGCAAAATCTAAGATTAACAAGCATAAGTAAGAACGGAGGGAATAGAAATAAAATACACAAGACTCCCCCAAGACCTGGTGTTAATTGGTACAAGTTCTACTACAACTTAGATGTTCTAGATATATACAATAAAATGCAAACAATCTCTGAAAGTACAGTAGAAGACAAGTCCAAAAGTAGAAGGGGGTGGATCAACTCTTATCGCCAAAAGCTCACCCTATGTCTCCGATCAGCAAATTTGCACGAGGACAACATTAATGTTGATAACTCATACTAGGCCTGCATCAGGAAAAAGATTCAGAAGTATAGTATGAGTACCAAACACGCGGTACCCAGTAGGCATCATAGGCCGACTCAGCTTAAATAAAATATACAAATAACAAAATGCGAATATAACCCAAGGGTAAGAAAGAAGGGTTAGAAGGAAATAATAGGTCATAACTAGATAATCAGGAGAAGTACAAATAAATAACACAGAATGCACAAGACGATAATCTTGCTACAACCTAACCGGACCCATCAGAATCCCAGAAGGTGCACAAAATAAGGAATGCCAGCTACACACAGATTTCGATAGTAAAGGCATACAAAAGAGCACCTAGATATGCGATTTGAAATGAATGAAATGACATGTGGAAAATGCAATAATGAATGAAACCCTGAGTTACCTCACAAGCCTCCAGAGCTTATCAACAAATAGTGTACCACAATACCTAGGATATCCTCACAGGTTTTCAGAGCTTATCAATACAAACTAAGAAATATAAATCCACGTATAATTAGAGAAAAACCCAAAGTATTTTCATAGGCTACTGGAGCTTAGCAATATAAATGAACACCACAAAGTAAAACCTTGTATGTACCCAAAGAGGCCGCCATAGCTTATCAATACCAACCAAAGGATCAAAGGAAATTAAGGTTCATCTTTCAGACCACGAGCATGAAAAGTGTAGTATTTTCCCGACTAAGAAAATAGTGAGGAGATGAAGTATTCCCCTCTAGAACACAAGTTTTATAGTAAAAGAAGTTGTTTTCCCTTTTTAATAACTGAAACAGTGATAATAGAAGGCTGCTTCCCCTGGAGCTCCAATTATTTGAAAAGGAACTGCTTTGGGTTTAAAATTTAGCAAATTGCTAAAACCAGTGAAATCTTTCCTAAATTTAAAAACCATTAATTTCAAAGAAGAGTTCCCTTATTAAATCTTTGGGCCATTTATTTCCTGTCCAATCGTACCATAACCCAATACATATGAAAAGGGATGAAAATTAATCAATTCAAATATATGTATGGATACATGTAAATGCACAAAGCTACACCTAGATAGGATGTTTCACCCTTCATATCAAGATTGCACTAACCTGGAATCCGGCCAGCTCAAAACCATGGCCTTAGGCCCATAAATCCTCATACCATAAACAAACATAGGAAATAACATGATAGAACAACCAGTATGACAAGTAAGAAATTACTCTACCACGAACTATACCCCAACAAATGCTAAGGCCTCCTATTTTAAAGTAAGCACTAAAGGAAACCACTACACTAACTACTAATCCCCAAAGGACCCGTCTAAGTTAAAACAACTAAATGGAGCTAAGCTGAGGCGCACAATTAATAAACACTTAAGCAAACCACGAATGATACTGACCTAGAGTCCATCCAATCCAGTGTCCATGGCCTCGAGCCCACAAGTATATGATAAATAAGAACACAATACGAGCAAGAACAATAAATATAAAAACAATGGTAACACCTATTCTATCACAAACCCATATCTAATTATATGCTAAGGCTCCCTAATACAATAAACTTAACCACAAGAAGCTTAAACTAAGCTAAGGCATCTAATCCTAATCCCAAGGATACTACACCATCTATGCCAAGTCTTACGGAAGAGTTACAACCTATACTAAGGATTTGCTAGCCAGAATCTATTCTAAGGCCCCTAAATCACCTATGAGGATTAATACGCCTACTCAGAATTGTATCCAAACAACAAGATCGCACCAACCATTAGCAAATCATTATACTTATACCTTACATGAGCAAAGTCTAGAAATAAGTAAACCATAACCTACCTAGAAGTTGAGAATGCGGGCACAATCCACAAGACCGGAGCCTATCTCCCCCCAAAAGGCTTTGAAAGTCTCCACCCTATCATAACAATAAAATACTAATCAAGATGAAGCTAACGATATTTATATTGCTAAAAGTATAGCCGGGTTAAAATTTGGGTTAACTGCGGGCCTATGCGCACCGCCACTAAAAAACAGAAACAAAATTCACCATAAAGTTCCCAACCCTGCCAGGAGTTCATGCTTTAAATTTGAGTGGAATCAGACCATCGGAAGGGCTCCAAAATAGCCTATACTCCATGAGAATTAAAGAGGGAAATCAAGAGGAATTTTTGGAAATTAAAGAGGGAACTTACCAATATGAAGCCAACAAACAATCACGGACCGGTAATAAACTCACCTCCAAGCTCTTGGAATGATTAGGAGTGAAAATGGAGCTTGGGATCTCAATAAGAATAGAGAAAATCAAAGTTGGGAAAGATAGCATGAAAATTAGAAGGGCTGCCCACCTTATAAGCTGTTATCCGCTATAGCGTAGGGGCGACTGATAATGCTCAAACATACTCACCAAGATGGAGGTATCGGTGATCTTTAAGCAAAACACATTTATATTCCCGATGGGAGTCGGGATCGATCCCAAAGAGAATAATGTAATCATGGTTGAGCTAATAAAGAAAAAAAGAAACTTATTGAAGTTCAAAGAGCAAAAATGAAAGATAACGATAGAGGGGTTTTACTAATAACAAAAGATCAAATAAAAGATAGATTGATCAATGGCTTTCACCTTGCTCTCACCAAGCAAGGGCAAGAAGGGAGACTTGGAAATGGCTATTCAATTCATAAGACTTGCACCTAATTAACACATGGATAGTCTTGGCTAAAGGTATACTCAATTGTTATTCAACCAATCAAGCAACTACCCTCATGGGTTCTCTCGAATCACCACGAGGGAGCAATAACAACCAAATTAACTTGGGTAAGTTGAGATATTTCTAACCCCAGCTCTTAGATGGGATTTTTCGGCAACCAAACTATTTCTAGCCTTGATCTAGAGTTGAATCCCCAAATCCCCACTATCAAACCTTCCCGAATTGAGGAACTCCTCTTTCAAGCAAGAACACAATTAGAAAGCTAAGTCAATGTTTGCAACCATCAACTATAAATTCAAGCATAGAGGATTCAATAGACCCACATAATTAAGCAAGAGCAAATACAAAACATGAATTCAATACCCAAGCAAGTGTTATCTCTTATACAAAACCCAAATCTCAATTCAACAATTACACCTATAAATTAGCAATTACGAACAAGAGTTGAAGAATGGAAACTAAGGATTTTACAATAAAGAGAATCCAAATCTTCACTCCTATGGTATTGGTTGATGAACTTGCTCTCCAAGCTTGTCAAGAGTTGTGAAATTTTGCCAAAGATCCTTCCCAAAATGGCTGAGAAGAGTTTTATTTGAATTGGGGTTTCCAAAAGTGGGAATTTCCAAATATGTCGTGTAGCTTATGACATCTTCATCGCGATCGCGTGGATGTGCCTCGCGATCGCAAGGTTTTATGATTTCCTTCCACGTAGTTGCATGACTACACTCTCGCAATTGCGTGACTTTGAGTTCCTGTGCATCGCGATCGCATGAGTCCACCCTCGCGATCGCGATAGCCAACTTGATGTCAGTGATAAGCAGCTCATTTTAGCTTCATTTGACTTATTTTCACTCGAATTTTTTCCGAACACTTCTAAAACACAAAAACCTGTAAAATAGAAGTAATTCGTGTCAATTGCACTATTTATCCACTTTAAACCTAGCAAAAGCATAAGATTAAAAGCTAAATAAGTAGGTAGAATACCAACTTAACAAACCCCCAAACTGAACTATTGCTTGTCCTCAACCAACTAAAAATTCTAACTCAAGAGGCACACAACACAAGTGCATTGACATCACTACAAGCCAAGGAAAACCCATTTCAATCTCCAAATATGACTTAGGTTGGTACTAATGATAAGTCAATCACATGATAATTTAATCTAAGCATTCCCCTCTGTTCAAAACACGATTCAAGGATGCCATGGAACTATAAGAACAACCAAGTGACAACAACCAATCCACAAGATGTGACTCAAACCACTAGCTTACCAAACATGCTCATTTGACTCATTTTTGGAGTTTTTTATCAATGTCACCAACTATCCTGATTCGCATGCCCTTTAAATAACGAAAGTTCCAAAAATACATTATGTACAAAGACAATCACAAGGGACAAATACAAAAACACTCACACTCACAAGTAATTTCAAGTACCAACAAGTATTAACCATAGGCTTGCTCTTATTTTCATTTGCCGCTAGCTCAAAATAATCGATGGGAGATCTCACAGGACTTTTCTAAGCTTGAAATGGAGGCTCGGGGAAGGGTAGGATGCACATTTGGATTTAAGTGACTACATCCTCCTCAAACTACACGCAACTTTTTCAATTCGAAACCAAAGCCATTTCTTTTTATTGTCATTCAATACAAGACATCATTTCACTCATTTCAATTGGGGCTCAAATTTTATCATTTTATTCACCTTGGAGGATTCATTGTCTTTCTTTCCTTTCCTCTTTCCTTTCTTCTTTGCTTTCTTTTTCACATTCTTTTTTCTTTTTGAAAATTCTTTTTAGGTAACAAACCAAGACAAACTCATTTAACACTCCTCCAAGTAACCTCTAATCAACCCCCAAACTTAGGCTTTTAGCCTTGATTTCACACTTGTAGAGTTCAAGGAGGGACGGGTTCAAGAGAGGGATTCTTGTTCAAAGTGGTTCAAGGCTTGTACCGAGGTTGCCAAAGAAATAGTATTGGGCTCAAGAAGGTGTCTAATGATATAATTTGAGTGCGATGGTGAAATTTAAGGCTAAGTAGGCTTCAACAATCACAAAGAAGGCCTAAGATCATTTCCCCAACCAAGTGTCACGCCCCGAAACTACCTCCTAGGCGTAACACGGGACTCGGGATCACAAGTGCCCCAAGTTAACCCTTGGTTATAGCATACTTATACATTCATAAGAAAACATAGCGGAAGCATCAAATTGAAGATATAAATAGACTAAGTCATCAACAACTCAAACATAACATAACAGGATCTGAAACTCAATACAGAATCTCTACTAAGTCTGAAAGCCTATAAATTGAACAATTAGTTACTGGGACAACACCTCAGCTAACCCCAAATACTAAATAGAAACCATAAAGATAGACAATTGATACTAGTCCTCGAAGTATGGGGACTCACCACTCAAAGCTGGGTCACTGGCTAAACTCTAGCCACGAATTTGAGGACCCAAACCTGAATCTGCATAATCAAGAGGATGTAGCAGAAGAAATGCAACAGCACTGTAGGATGTACCGAGTATGTGAGATATGAATGCTCATGTTAAAATGTACATAAAACGTTCTTAAAACTTAGTAGAAACTGAGATCATGCATAATAGAGAAGTCATAAGAAATATCATAATTTAAGCATGAGATAAAAGATAACATAGCATGAGACTTAAAAACATTCATACGGGAGTTTCTTATAACCGACAATAGACCATGCGAGCTATATAGAATCTAACTATATAACCCTAGTTGGCAAAGCTATCTCGAACCCTGCCAAGGGATGGGACACCATAATCCAACTATATAACCCTAGTTGGCAAAGTTGCCTAATGCCCGCTAAAGCACAGGACACCATGATCAAATGTGGAACCACTTTCATAAGCCCATAGGGCGATTCATAACCTACGCTAGCAATGTAGTTTTGGACTTGGATAATCAACCCTCATCGCTCGGTGCTAAATACTACTCCCAAAACATGCATATAGCTCATAACATACTTATGGCATATCTGATGCCAAATCTGTCTGAAAAGCATAAACACAATATCTGATGTCATGCAATTCTAATATAATAAGTTCTTGAAGCTTAGCATAGCCATAATTCAAAACATACTTTTCTTTCTGAATTCATAACTTTAAGAATTAGGCATGAAATTTCAAAAATACATAAGTCCATGTTATCTAAATATGCTAATTTTCACTTGAAATCATGCAATTCAATGGAATCATGCTATAAAATCATCTTTAATGCATGGGCTTTTAAAATCAATTAAGTAACTTCAATTAAAACATAGATTAGCAATGAGAAACCGTGAATTGATACTTTAAAACAGAACCCATGAGTTTTCCCCCAAATTGGGTAAGAATCATAATTTCATAAATCAAAGTAAAATCATGAGTTTTCGGCATAGGGGTTATGGGATTCCCTTGTTGAATACCCACATACCTTGATTGAAGCTAACCCAACTGAAATCAAAAAGAAAAGGAGGCTTGAACTTGGAGCTTGAGACTTGGAGCTTGAAGGAGTTCTTTTCCCAATTTGGTAGATGAATGAGGGATAATGAGAATCTTAGGCTAAATGGCGTGGAAACTCTACTAAAAGTGGCCAAAATGACCTTACTTAGAAGTTAATAGGGTAGGTAATTACAAAAATACCCCTGGGATTAAATTAGGAAAATGTTATAAAAAGGGTTGGCTTCAGGAATCACGGGTGCATTACATGAGCAGTAGACTGAACCACCCCTCGTGGTTTTCACTTGTGGTTCCTAGCTAAAATAACAAGATGTAGAAGGGAATCTACGAGTTAACAGGATGGACCGTAGAACAAACTACGGTCCGTAGACCCAACTCATTATTTCTGAAGAACTAGGCAGACCTCCGATCAGGTTCCACGAGTCAACAGGACGGTCCGTAATACAAACTATTATCTGTAGACCTGACTCATGGTTCATGAGAAATCAGTCAGCCCACAGGTTAAGTTCCATGAGTAGACAGGATGACCCATAGAATGAACTACGGTCCGTAGAACCCACTCGTGGTTCTCAGACCAGAGGCTAAGCCTGCAGAAGGCAAATCATGACTCAGTTCCATGGCTCGTGGTTCAAATCACGAACTATGATTTGGACTCATAATTTCTGGAAACTTAGAATTTTTCAGAGATTATTTTAACTTAAACAGCTGAATCCAAATTCTGGGTTGTTACACCAAGAGTAATCAAGACTAGCATTAAAGACTAACCGGGCAAGTTCTAGTTAACACAAGTGAGCACAAGAATTATTCAACTAAACCTCACCACACGTGACATGTGAATCATTCAAGAAGGATTAATTTTTACTTCCTAAATAAGAACAAATGGAGTCACATTCTTCAATTTCAATTTATCACCACTAATTCATTCAGAGTCTCAAAAAGATTAAAGGAATTGTCACAACATTATTCTTTGCCATTCATTTTTCACAAAAACTTTTGGAAGGGTGTGCCCATTTCACTTAGCATGCAAGAGTAACTTCATTAGTACCAAACAAGTCAATCACTTCCACTATCTCAAAAGACGATGATTTTCCCTTAAGAATGACATCACTCAGTCTATCATAGGGCCAATTCATCCATCTAAATCGATGTGGTTGCTCATGGTTACCAACACAATCATCCCAATATACAAATATATGTGATTCACACATGTCAATGTGCGGGTTGCACGTGCAACGCAAAGGCCATGCAGTGTCTTGTGTGAAGCTCATGCAGTTCGCACATTGACATGTGTGATGCAGTGTTCCCAACTCAGACAAGTTCTATCTATCCTAACAGGTACCATACTTCCCCTGGCTCCAAACATCCAACAAACCAACTATAGAAAGAGATCAAACAAGCTACAAATAAATAAACTAACAACCTAAACCATCAATTTCATCCATAGCAACCAACAAACCTACCGAGGGCACACTAATATAAAAAACAAGCCCGACAAGGGAGCATCAATATCCAACATCAAAATAAACAAGCCCGGCGAGGGCACAATAATATCCAACAATCAAAACAAGCCCGACAAGGGCATAACAATATCCAAAATAAAAACAAAAAACAAGCTAGATAAAGTGCCAGCCACCCCCAACTAACACAGTGTAGTGCCCTCACTGCATCAAAACAAGATAAGAGCTTTAGGGGCCTCCTTGAAGGGTTTATCACTCAGAACCAGAGCAATTAGGCCTAAAAAGGATGCAGTCTACCTCATCAGCATCATCCTTAGCCTCAGACCCGCATAGCTTCCTTAGTGTGCTCATCGTCTTCGTGAGGAACTTGCTTTGCTTCCTGTCATGGTCCATATGATTTTTCTGTCGCCTTTCCACCTTAGCCAACCTCTCCTTAATGTGCTTTTGTTGGATTTCTACACTAGATAGTGTAGGGCCACTAGGAGTAGTGGAGGATGACGGCCTGGATGCTGATGTGGTGGAACTCTTACTTAAATCTGAAGGTAGGCCCGTTACTATCTGGTGAAGATGGCACCCATGCCATAAACCTGGCTGGAGATGTGGCGGAGTGTCAGGGGTCCAATTCTGAGGAGACAACTAGCCTCAACAACAACGGCTGACTCACGTGCCTCGCTAGACTTCGGGAATAGATCAAAGGATGGTGAATCGACATCAATCTTCCTATTTTTCGATGCTTGCACGACCCCTCTCTTCTTCAAAAGGTGAATCATTTTCTTGGGCTTCCTCTCATTTTCACCATCCCTCTTTTCAACCCCAGCTTGATAGCATAAGTGAGTAATCAATGAAAGAAAGAGCAACCTTTTGCTACCGTTAAGGACCACTTGTTGAATTTCTAGCACAATCAGTTTCCCTACATTCACCAGAAGACCCTCCATCATAGCATAAATAACCCTTACTTTATCGGTGGTCACATCGAATTCATTCTTTCAAGGCATCACTCGGGCACAACTGATCGAAAGCCAAGTGCGAACTTCAAGGTTAAACTCAGAGGACTCAATTCTTGTATGCAATGTTATCCATTGCGAGACCGTGCCATCATATAAGTGTTCCACAAATCAATCGGTCCCTATTTCTATAGCTCGGGCCTTGTATGTAGCATTATTAGTATTTGGAAGGTTATAGTATCCATTGATCAATTCCGGATCAAACTGAACCAACTTGCCCTGAACCTGCACAACCAAGTTATTGGCAAAGTCCATCTCGGCCACTTGGTTTGCATCTTCATGCTCAATTTCATCAATTTTCAAGCTATAAGTACCTACACGCGGAACAAAATTGTCAAACACAAATATAGGCACGTAAAACAATGTATTGGGACATGATTAGACCAAAGAAATGAGGCTGAATGAGCCCGGACAGAGCTGGGCAGAGTTGCTATTTCAAGGACTGCAAAAACTGGTCATCGCGATCACAAGATTTTTCATCTTGATAGCGAAGACCAATATACTTTTTTTTAAAAAAATAAAGCATCGCGATTGTGAAATGGGATATCGCGATTACGAAGCTCAGGGAAGTTTTTCCTCACGATCGCGGGATTGGGCATCACGATCGCAAGGTCATCTTCTTGCCCAGAAAAATTTGTTCAGACCTATAGTCGAACAAGTTCTTTGCACCCTTTAGTTCACCGTTTTTACACCACATGGGGGTCAATTTTTATCCCAACAATCAGTAAACCAACAGAACTCTAACCCCCAATAAGATTTCACCCACAATTTTATACCACATCACCCTATTTACACCTATTGTTGAAAGCAAAAATTAACACCCCTTTGGGTGTTTAAAATCATTTAATTTAGCACAATAAGGGTAAATCAAAGAAGAGAAAATGGAGGTCATACCTGATAAGTTGCAAAGATTCTACGGAATTGAAGTTGATGGAATGTATTATTTTTGCCTTAGGAAAGAAAAGTATCGAAGTTTCAAAGTAAAATTTGTTTGTGAAATGGCTCCTCTGATCTTTTATTTACCTGGAAATTGTTCATTGCTTTGCGGTCGCGTCGCCTTATCATGTGATCGTGATGAGTTAAAATCACTCGACTCCATGCGATTGCAAAGAGTTCATGAAGTCGCAAAGAGTCAACGAGAATTTACCTCATCATCGCGAGAGTCAGGGCTCGCTATCGCGATGCCTTAGCAACACCTGATTTTTCAAAAATCTTCCCAATGCACTATTTTGTCGTGTGAAGTTGGGTGCGACGGGCACTTTGGGAGGTGCAAAATGCACTAATTTTGCACAAGCCAATATTTTTGCTCTGTTCAATATTTGCTTGTGTGATGGCATATGCGACAGGCACTCTTTCAGGTGTGAAAAGCACGTTTTTCAAAGGTATTTTTGGTGCTTTTAAACATTTGGTTCCTCCTCTCATTCCATTGGGCACCTTAAAACAAATAAAAAAAGCAAAAAGTGAAGTAAAGCATAAAGAAGAATTTTTTCAAACGATGGGTTGCCTCCCATCAAGCGCACAATTTAACGCCGCGGCGCGATGCAAGCTATGTCACCATTTGGACCTCCATTTGGATGATTTAAACCTTCAATTCAAACTTGAATCGAACTTTCGGTGACAATCTCAGGGTGAAGGTATGAACATGAGAAGGACATTTTCATGATATCGCATTTTACACTTTTTTGCCTTCAAGTGAGGAAGGTCGCTTTGCCTTCTTACCACGACAACTTTAAAACCAGATAAACCTTGATTCATCCTCCTTACAAGGTCTTCCAAAAGCTTGATTACTTCAACTTCCGTCCATTAAACCAAACTCAAGATCGAAAAGTGGTTGGAGTAGGATTTGGGCGTCTCCACCTTAAAACTTACCTCATTCATAACATCCTCACTTTCGAATGAACTAGAGTCTTTCAAGATGAATCGTTGGACTTTGCCTTGGAACTCTAGTATCATTCGCTTGATGTCAACATCATGATTTTTGTATAAGGTAGTTGGTTGCCACAATACCTTCAATTCATGAGCATCCCTTGTGTCCTCCTCTTCAATAGGGAATAACTTAAAAATACTACCCACGATTGTGCATGTTTCAACACGAGCATTCACATCGGCATTCAAATTTCGTATAGCAATTTGAAGTGACCCTTCTTTTTGCCTTCTCTAGGCATGCTTTTTCAACAATATCCTGAACATTAGTAGCATTATTTCACGTTGTTCCCCATAGGCCTCTAGTTGGTAAGCTCGATTTAACATCCAATTTAGGCTCACAACTTCACCTAATACAAAGTTTTCCTATTGTTGGGGTTCAAGCACTACTAGTATGTACTCACTTCCGGGCGATCCCATATTTTGAAAATCTTCGTCATCATCCCCGAAGTGAATTTGATTGATCACAATATTTGAGATATGTTCATTTAGTGGGCTTGGAGGGTTTTCTTCACCAATTTGACCAAGAGGAGTGGACAAACCCTCCATGGATTGCATAGAACGATTTCCCTCCTTTTCTTCTTTAGCCCTTGCGTCCAAAAAGCCTTGTTTGATGGATTGCACACCTTCCTCTTGGGTTTATTGCGAGGCCAAGAGGGTGGAGCTTGGCACATATGCTTTCTTTGCTTGCTAAGTCATGGTTCCTGTTAAGATCACAAGCACCACTAGCAACATTGTTAGTACAAGAGGGGGGAGGAGGACGGTCATCATTAGGGCATTCGCTCCAATGTCCATCATGACCACCACACAAATAGCAATTGCACAAATCATAGGAGTGAGAAAGAGAATTCCTCCCTCTCCTAAGGTCAATTTTACACCTTTGCCCAAGGTGGGTCCTCCACAATAAACACATCATCGGGAATATGCACTGGGATGTATCCACCAACATTTCTAGCATTCCGAGATGCCATGGTATCAATCAACAAATAAAACTAAAACAAATAAAAAAAACTATTCACAGAATTTGAACTAGAGTAAGTAAACTCAAATTCTAAACTAACTCAATACGCCAAATTGTTCCCCAGCAATGGTGCCCTTTTTTGATAACGCTCAAACGTACTCTCCAATATGGAGGTATCGACGATCATTAAGCAAAACACATTTATATTTCCGATGGGAGTCGGGGTCGATCCCACAGAGAGCAATGTAATCGCGATTGAGCTAATTAAGAATAAAAGCAACTTATTAAAGTTCAAAGAGCAAAAACAAAAGATAACCATGGTCCCCAACTCTTGATACCCAACCCAAATCTAAGTGTCAACCCTACTAGACTAGTACGCACTCCCCTAGTTTGGAAGCATCTCTCCCCCGATAACTTTTGGCCCTTCACGAAAAAATATGAACCAATGCTGGAATCCACAAGTCTTCAAAGCTTAAAGAACCCATATCACTCTCGCAAAACTGCTAGAAGGGAATGATATTCTAAATCAATCTAGTCAAAGGTGTCGTATACAGAGGAAGTCCTCCACAACCCTTCTGAAATAGCATGCTGACCCGCAAAGTCTGAAACTTATTCCAAATTCTGATCGATCTCCTTCCTACACCTCGAGTAGACTCAGATTCCACCTAGGAATACTTTAGTAACTGGAACTAAATTGGCTCTAAACATAATGCTTATCCAATCTACAACTATTATTGGGGCATAGGTCAAACCAAAGGACATAGATGGGAACTTATAGAGGGTGCAACGAGTCCTAAAGTAGTCCTTGGAATGCCCACAACCCCAATTCTCAATAGGAGATAAACCGACCTCGAACTCTATCTTTAGAAAACACCTCCGCAAATTGAATACTCATCAATTGCAGAAACTAACCCAAGGGAAGAACGTCAGAACTAGCACCATGACTAAAAGCAAGACAAACCAATAGCCAAATATAGATAGGTCCTAAGGTGGCGATAATCAAGACTAGAACCACCACAAAATCCCACCAATTATAACGACAAGGACTACCACACTTTGCACCCCAAAATAGCTACTACCCAAAACCAACTTACCCAATCCACTACTAAAAGAATCCTTCTATGAGGTAGGTATATGCAAAAACACTACAATCTCACATAGCAAGTACAGATAAGAAGTCATGTAAACAGATATATCTAAGGACATGCAAATCCCATATCAAACAATACCAAATTATCACTTATGATAACAGATTCATACCTGTGATAAAAGCACCAGTGTGACTCCACCTGCCATGATCACCTAATCAATATGGCTGGGAACCATCTCTAACAACCTGAGAACTACCCCTACTAACTTATGCACCACCTCCAACCGGTGGTGCTGGAACTCGGAGGGGGTGAAACTCTTACCAAAAGTGCCCTGATGAGAAAACCCAGTTGAACCTGACTGGCCACCACAACCCGAATACCCAGAATGCAAACCTTGAAAAGTCTGATCTGAACCTTTGCTACTCTGTCTGATGTACTCTAAATAACCGCTCTCTAAAATCTATAGTGTTGTATGAACTGGCCGGTGAAACTAAAAACATCATGGGTAACCCTTATGAGGAAAACCTCTGCCTCTAAACTGAAAGTCACTAAAACTACCATGATGGCGAGTCCTCTTACTGTCGCCTCCACCAGCCTCATGACATTTACCGTTAATAACTCATGTATGATCAACAACCACAAGCAATGTAGCCCCAGATGCCACTAGCTACTCTATAGACAAATGAAGTAGTAGATCCAACCATGTAACAAACTGGCAAACTCGCTCATCCTCTGTAGGAAGAATTATAACATCATGCCTAGACAACTCATGGAACCGTGCCTCATACTCAAAAATTGACATATAGCCCTGCTTTAACCTGGTGAACTAATCCCTCAACCTTTCTCTCAAGCTGCAAGGTACTAACTTCTCCAAGAAAGCCTCAGAGAACTGAGCCCAAGCCATTGGAGGTGACCCGACTATTCTAAAAGAAGTATAAGATCGCCACCACTATTTTTCCAAACAATCCATCTAAAATATATTGTAATCCTCTCCTTGAGACTCAATTAACCTAAGGTTATGCAACCTCTCCTTGCAACTAATCAAGAATTCATAAACATCATCCCCAGGGGTACAAGAAAACCTTAGAGGACCTAACCTGATGAACCTACCCAGCATCTTCTGCTCCTCAATAGACATAACCGGCCTTGCTGGGATAGGCTGAGCAACCAATGGAATTGGCAACATCTCTAAATGGGGAGCCACAATGGTTGGTTGTGCTCTAGTCCCTGACCACTATATGTCATTGCCTGGGTTGAAGTATATGCCCCGTCTCTAGTCTATGAACCTGAACCCCTTGGCATACTAGGCAGAGTCCTGACCCACGACATACTCTCCAATAAGCTAAGAATCCTGGCTAGAATACCTTGAAGGGATGGTGAAGCTACAATTCCTTCTGGAGGCTGGGCTATCCCCACGCCCTCTAAATGAGACTGAACACCCTCAACCCCTCACTCAGGTACCGTGCTCTAGCAACAGGCATATGAGCCTTGTCTATGCCAATTATCGATCTCGTCATAACCATCTGAGAAGGAATGGAGCAATTGAAGTTTAGACTTTGATTGAGCGAAGAACGCACGATAAGGAATCAACAAAATGGAACTTTCCAAAGAATTCCCAGTAGCCTCCCGCACATAAGATACAAACGTCATCATACCAATTTGCAAGACTCTACTAGACACCTGCCCTTGTACCCACGACACCGGAGAACCTAGAGCTCTGATACCACTCTGACATGACCTGAAAACTCAAGTTATGATGGCACCTACTATAACCCACCAATAGGTAAGCCAACCCTTAGCACAGAACTGCAAGTATTGCGCTAACACAAGAAAGAACTAAAAGATGGAGGAAACATAAGAAAAAAGCGGAAGCTAAGAAAAACAAGCATAAGTAAGAAGGGAGGGAATAGAAATAAATTACATAAGACTCCCCCAAGACCTGTTGTCAATTGGTACAAGTTCTACTACAACTTAGATGATCTAGATAGATACAATAAAATACATACAAGCACCAAAAGTACAGTAGAAGACCAGTCCAAAAGTAGAAGGAGGTGGATCAACTCCGATCGCCAAGAGCTCACCCTATGTCTTCGATCAGAAACTCTGTAGGAGGATAGTGTCAACGGTGATAACTTATACAAGGATCTGCATCAAGAGAAAGAAGCAGAAGTGTAGTATGAGTACCAAAACATGCGGTACCCAGTAGGCATCATAAGCCGACTCAGCTCAATAAAATATATGAATAACAAAATGTGAATACAACCCAAGGGTAAGAAAGAATGGTCAGAAGGAAATAACATGTCACAACTAGATAATAAGGAGAAGTAAAAATAAATAACACAAAATCCATAAGACAATAATCTCTCTACAACCTAATCGAAAAAACCAGAAGCCCGAAAGGTGCACACAATAAGGAATGTTAACTACACATTGATTTCAATAGTAATGACTTATGAAAGAACACCAAGATATGCGATATGAAATAAATGAAATGAGATGTGGCCAATTTAATAATGAATGAAACCCTAAGTCACCTCAAGGGCCACCGGAGTTTATCAACTAATATCGTACCACAAAACCTAGGATATCCTCACGCCACCGAAGCTTATCAATATAAACCACGAAACATACATCCATATATAATCAGAGAAAAACCCTATTTTTATGGGCCGCCGAAGCTTACCAATATAAATGAACACCACAAAATAAAACCCTATATGTACACAAAGGGGCCACCAGAGCTTATCAATAATAACCAATGAATCAAAGAAAAGTAAGGTTCATCTTTCAGACCACATGCATGAAAATTGTAGTATTTTCCCGACTCAGAAAATAGTGAGGGGATGAAGTATTCCCCTCCAGTAACACCAGTTTTATAATAAAAGAAGTCGTTTCCCTTTTTAATAACTGAATTAGTGATAATAGTAGGCTGCTCCCCCTAGAGCTCCAATCATTTAAAAAGGAAGTGCTTTGATTTAAAAGTTAGCAAATAGCTTAACCCATTGAAATCTTTCCTAAATTTAAAAACCATTAATTGAAAAGAACAGTTCCCTTATTAAACCGCCAAGCCATTTATTTCTCGTTCAATCATACCATAACCCAACATATGTGAAAAAGGATGAAAATAAATTAGTTCAAATCTATTGTATGGATATATGTAAATGAACCAAGCTACACCATGACAGGTCATTTCACCCTTCATATAAAGATTGCACTAACATGGAATCCAGCCAGCTCAAAACCATGGCCTCAGGTCTACAAATCCTCATACCATAACCAAACATAGGAAAATAACACGATAAGAATAACCAGAATGCCAAGTAAGAAATTTACTCTACTAGGAACTATACCCCAACAAATGCTTAGGCCGCCTATTCTAAAGTAAGCACTAAAGGAAACCACTACACTAACTACCAACTCCCAAGGGACCCACCTAAGGTAAAACAACTAATCGGAGCTAAGCTGAGGTGCATAACTAATCAAAACTTAAGGAAAACACAAATCATATTGACCTGGAGTCTAGCCAATCCAGCATCCACGGCCTCGAGCCCACAAGTATACGATAAATAAGAACATAATACATGCAAGAACGATAAATATAAAAACAACGGTAACACCTACTCTATCATAAACCAATATCTAATTCTATGCTAAGGCTCCATAATCTAATAAAATCAACCACAAGAAGCTTAAAATAAGATAAGGCTTCTGACCCTAATCCCAAGGATACTACACCATCTACACCAAGTATTACGGAAGAGCTACAACCTATACTAAGGATTTGCTAGCTAGAATCTATTCTAAGGCCCCTAAATCACCTATATGGATTAATATGCCTACTCAAAATTGTATCCAAATCACAAGATCTCACCAACCATTATTAAATCATTATACTTATACCTTACATGAGCAAAGTCTAGAAATAAGTAGACCATAACATACCAGGAAGCCGAGCATGCGCGTACAATCCACAAGACCGAAGCATATCTCTCCCGAGAAACCTCCGAAAGCTGCCACACTATTATAACAATATACTACTCATCAAGACAAAGCTAACGATACACATAGTATGCGAATCACATGGATAACACACAAAAAAATAAGTATCCAAAAAGTTCCAATTGTTTCCTTGTGCGTTTTGCATGCGACGTGTAGATCTTGACGTGCGAAATTCACAAGGCACGCACACTGTGGATAAATACTGCCATCTCACTTATTTTATAGGTAAAGAATGGTGCAATGTGCACTTCACTTGATGTGAAATGCACCATCTTTCGCACATAAAAATAGAAATCGTTACAGGTTTTTGTTAGCTCATGCGAAGGCACGTGCAATGTGCACAACCCTTGGTGCATTTTGCATGTAGGTCACATAAACCGTCAGTTAGCTCTTCTGTTTTTCTTCTTCTTTGTATTTCATTCTTTTGAAGTAGTTAGTTTCTTTTATGCTTTCTTTTTTTGCATATGTCAAAAATAAAAAAAGATTTTGCTTTTCCTTTGAGTACTCATAATCTCCATGCATCGAATATGTCTTCTAGCAGGGGAAACATAGGGCGCAACCCAAAAAAGCTATTAGCTGCGGAAGAGGCAAGACTTTGTTTTGAGGTTGAAGGCATAAAGGCCCTCTATGACTGTGATAAGAAGAGAACCTTCAATGAGGATCAAAGCTTCAACTTGGCTGCAGTCGGAGAGGAGCTACCAAAGATCAACCAAAAGTTCACTGACCAAGAGTGGAAACCAGTCCAAGAGATACCAGGAGGGTATTATGAGGAGGTAGCTTGAGAGTTCTTTGCTGCCTACCAAGCCACACAGGATTCTAAAGGCTATAAGGGGAAGATAGAGAGGTTACCTAACTGGGATTCAGTCATCATCCGGGGCAAGAAAGTTCACATCACTCCAGCTTCCATAACTTCCATTTATTAGAGTCACCTAATCGAGCATGCACCTACACTCTTGGCTAAGTTGACTGTCGTACCAAGCCGTATTAGGAGACTACCCATATTCTTGCTCCTAACACTCCTATCTAGGGCACTATAAGGGGTGATATTCTGAGAAGGACCTTGTACTTCAAAGCCCATCTCTGGTATGACCTTGTTTGTATCCAATTCTTACCCTCACAGAATGATCAGAAGATAACCCAGGATGGGGTTATTCTTATTGCCGCTATTATGATGGGAGAACATGTCAACTTTAGGGAAATCATGGCTATAGTAATAAGGAGAAAATCATGGAGGGCTGGTGATTTATTAGCCTTCCCGATGCTCATTAGCAAGCTTTGTGATAGGGTCAATATCCCTTACTTCAAATGTGACAAGGTTACCAATGATGTTGGTGTGATTGACTTGGATAGGAAAATAGACAAAGATGCCCCTATGTTTAAGAGGTGCAGGATGCAGCCATCGGAGGAGGTTGAGGTTGATGATTCTGATGGTGAAGCAATTGATTCCTCTCCTTCTCGGGCAGCCTTAGAAGCACCTACCTCAGTAGCTACTGTACCTAGAGAGCCATTGACTAAGAGTAGCCTCTAAGACATGGTGGACAAGACATATAATCATGAGAGGCAGTTGAATGACTTAGCAAATAGTTTTCCCATGTTGATTGACAAGGCTATCAAGAAGGACATAAAGAGAGTAGTGGAAAGCGTGACCAAACTCTTCCAGAAGGTAGATGTTATTGAGGGGTTTGTCAAGGCAATCTAGAAGGATGTTGACAAGGATAAAGGGAAGGCTCCGGTTAAGAAGGCAGATTTAAGTGCCATGTCCACACCCTGGCATACTCTCAGTCCCTTAGATAACTTGCTTACAGCTTATGATGAGGATGAGGTAGAGTTGGATGATGATCAAAACACAAACTTTTAGTAGGTTCTCAAAGAGTCCACAGCCACTTTGAACTCCCAAAAGGGTGGTGCATGCACTAATGCAAAGCGAGTGGATAATGATGAAGCATAGTCCTTCTAGGGAGTTGTTGCACCCTTCCCTTTATTGATTCAGCTTAAAGCATTTAGGGCAATGCTTCTTTTCTTGGGGGTAGTGGTGCATATTTGATATTTCTTTTGGTTTTTCCCATTTTGGGCTTAAGATATTATTCCTCATTGCCCTTGTCGGGCCTTGACATTTATTTTCTCCTTTGCTAGATTTTTATTTGGCCCTTGTCGAGCATGTTGGATGATTGTAATGATATTGCCCTTGCCAGGCCTTTTTATTATGTTTTGATGCTTTAATTTTGCCCTCACCGGGGTTGATGTTTTTAATTTTAATTTTGGTTATGTTATCGGGTTAGTCCTACACGATTCAATTATTTTACTACCCGTGCCTTGTAAATGCGCTAAGGGCCTATGTCGAGGCTTGTTCCCAAATGATTCATGAGCATGAAAATCTGTAATTGCCTTGTTAAAAGTAGAGTAGTAATAAAATCTGTGGGTTTTCTTAATACCACGTTTCTTTTCCAAGGAGCAAATGTTTTCTTTCTTTTTCTTTTTCTTTTTCTTTTATTTTTGTGTAGAACTGGGTTGGTGTTTCCCTATGATAGACTGAAAGGTGAATTTCTTAGGGAAAATTCCAAGTTTTAGTTTTAGATTGATTATGTGCTTTGCTTGTCTCGAAATGGACCCACTAAAATTTTTTCTTGGCAAGAAGTTTTGAAAATTGAAGGAAAGAGGGGAAATGAATTTTGAGAAAAGCATTCTCTTGTCATGACTTGCATACTCTTAGTTTGGCTTGATCGATTCACAAACGAGTGTAATGAACTCGGAATAGCTTGTCAAAAGTTATTTGTCCTAATTTATTTTGAGACTAATGTTGATAATTCTTGTGATATGATGCCATGCGTGGTGAGGCTATCCTTTGATTATTGTGCATATGTGTCATCTAGAACTTGCCCCGAATGATTCAAGGTAAAATTCTAGATGTGATCGAACTTAGAAGATGATCATAGACCCTCTTTGAATAGTCACTTCACCCAAATGACTTCCCTCGACATTGACCCTAGTGAACCCCTTTGAGCTTGTGGCCTTTCCTTGGCACCTTGTAACACCTTAACCCCTTTTTGGAACCTCGATTCTTGCACCTATCCTCCCTAGTCACTCAAAAGTTAAACATAGGCTAAAAGCCTAAGTTTGGGGGGGCGAATTGGAATGATAACATAGGCAAAAGCCTAAGTTTGGGGGTTTATATACTCAATATGGAGAAGAAAAGGAATGCACTTCAAGTGCAAGGTAGCACCGTATGTTGAATTGAAAATTGCTCCAAAAGACCAAATGCAATGAGCAAAATTATTTGAAAAAGAATTGGTTCTACAAAGTGAAGGTGGTACAAGGAGGTTGAATAATCAAGATTAAAGGGAAAATCTTGGGTTGCGTAAGGGAGAAACAATGTGAAGTCAAAAGTTTCAAAATGTGAGTGGTGTTCGAAATAATAACAAAGAGCGTTAGGGAGGTTTAGTCACTTGAGCCAAATGAATCCTCACTCAGCCCTAGCTAAGATTGTAACCCACAAGTCCTTTATGATTTTGATCTTGGTCACTCCACATTAGTGGTGATTTACATGAAGGGCGTGCCTATGGTTCGACATGTGTGCACTTGAACTTCTTTGAGAGAGTGAGAGTCTTTGTGGTTCTATTATAATCCCTTGTATTGTGAATTGCATAATTGTGAGTGGGATTCTCTCTTATGGGGAGTGGCATCATGCACTTGAATTGAAACATAAAGTCTCTATTTCAATTGAGAGGAATGAATGAGACAAGTTGTGTGGTGAATCTCGAGGCAAACCTTGATGGTGCACGCCAATGACTTGATATGCTTGCTAATCTTGTTCTGAAAGGCAAATTCCCTTATTTTTGAGTAAGAAATGAAGTCCTTTTGATGAATGTTTTGAAATGAGCAATTGCCTTGAGAATGTGGTGGTCCAAATTGAGATAAGCATTGTTGTTGATTCTTTTATTTGAGTCTTTTATTTATTATTTTTGTTAGTTTTTAGAATAGATTAATCTTTTGTGCCTTGATTGAGTTTTATAGCATAATTCATTCCTTACCTCATGAGTATCTTGCTTGAGGACAAGAAATAGTTCAAGTTTGGGGGTTTGATAAGTCGACAATCTACCAACTTTTTGAGCTTTTGATCATGAATTATTGCTATGTTTTGATAAGATTTAGAGGTTCTTATGGCCTTTATTGATATGAATGCAGGTACTCTTGGTCAAAAGTAGAAAACAAGGAATTGGACCCAAAAGAGCTCAAAAGAAATTTAAGTGTGAAGTGATCAAGAGAGATGAAGATTTTGCCGAGAGGTGCGACCGTCGTGCGACATGCACAGTGCAATGGTGAGGTCCACACCTTCCTCCGCATGAAGCTCAGAAGAAGAAGAAGAATATGCTAAGGGGTGCAACATGCACAATACCTGGTGCGGTCCGCACCTCACTTTGCACAACACTCGAAGCTCAATCCTAGTCACTAGTCCACTGAGGCAGAGTTGTGTAACATGCACAACAAGACGTGCAAAATACATGTCATGGCGCACAGCTCCCTAGGGGAATTTTTGTCCACTTTTATGTGACGATTTGAGAACCTTCTAAATACCCAATTTAGGCTTAGTTTTTGATAGTTTTGAATAGTTTTCAGTTTTTGGAATATTGTTGAATAAGTTTTCTCTCCCAAGGGAAGATAGAAGGTTTCACTCAATTCTATCCATCTTTAATCTTGGATTCGTAAATTGAGCTTGGACATTGGAAACTTCTTCCATTAATGAAAGGGAATTTGAATTACCCACTTGGTATTGCTTCTTCTTCCTTTAGCATGAGTAGCTAAGTCTCCTTATCTAGGGGTATGTGTATGATGGGTGCTTGGTTAATGGGTATGGGTCTTGCTTATTTGTATTTATAATTGCTAAATCGATATGGGTATAGTGAACTCTCCATGTTTTAACTCCAAAATTAATGGTTGCAAACATTGATTAAAATTACTTGATTATGTTCTTTCTTGAGAAAGAGGTTTATAATTTTGGATGAGAATTCACTAGTGGGTACTTGGGATTCCAATTAGATTGAGGCTAGAAATAGCTCAATTCACCGGAAACACACATTTAAGAGTCTAAGCTAAAGATAGTGTGACTTCCCCAAGCCTATATTTGTTGGTTGATGATAAAACTATGGTGCTTGAACAAAGACCATTGGATAAATGTTTGTTAGATTGAAAGATTAATATTCATGCCTAAAATCAATGCTAATCATGTTATTTAGTGAGAATTTATGTAATTGAGCAAGTACCTTGACCCGTGTTCAAGCCCCATCAGAAGCATACCCCTAGTCATCCTCTCTCTTGATACAAACCTGCATTTACTTTATTGCTTTCCTTGAATTGTGAATTATGATAGATTTTCCAAATCCCCGATTTACCCCCTTTTTACCTTTCTTATTATTTGAACATTGACTTTATTGGTGATTGATATACGACAACCGTTTCGGCTACTCTACCATTTCTCTGTGGGATTGAACCTGACTCTCGTTGAGAATTATAAATTCTATTTTTCTCTGACGATGGGTATCACCTCCATATGGAGAGTGTTACTTGAGCGTTATCAGCTACCCTAAAACAAATAAACTCTAAGTTCGAACAAGGGACTAGAACTAATAGAAGAATCCATGGTAGCCCGAAAGATGCAGCTCACCCTTGAATACAGAAGTTGTCTGGATCACAAATTGAGGTGTTGAAACACCCACCAGAATATGCCCTATACTCATCAAAAGAAGATAAAGTGCAGTATCAGTACACAAGAACAGCAGTGTACTGGTAGGATCATCGGCCAGTTCCAAGATATGAATTATGAACAATTAACCATAACTTAGTAAAACAAGAAAACATGTATAAATAAGTCAAGTTCATATAAGAAAGACTCTGAGTCATCAACCTCACTTAACCACCATATAAGACATGTCCGAAAACCAATAAATAATAACAACCCGGACCACCCAAGGATCACTAGGACATCATATATGGCGTTCAACAAGCGATCTTGGTTTACCCAAGAAACCACCTTAGCACTTAAGCATACCAACATGACCACTCATGTACCAACATGAAGTAATAACATCACAACATATAAACCCAGTTCACTCATGGAACCAACACACATAAAAACAATCAAACTCGTACCAGGCATGGTACCCAAGCCAACCATAAGTGAAACTATACCAGGTGTGGTACCCACGCCAACCATTGAATAACCTGTACCAGGCGTGGTACCCAAGCTAACAATAGTATGTACCAGGCATGATATCCGAGCCAACCGAAGAAATCACAGGTATCACAGTAATCACAACCACAATAAATAATATACCACACTTGTACAACCAATAAGCATTTAAAACAAGTTCATTGCATGAGATTGACACTTAAGATATCACTAACACTTTTCCCTTTTTCCCTGAACACACATGGTGCAATTAATACTAAAGAGACAGTTATAATGCATACATTACAAGTTTGGATTACAACAAGCATCACCTATCCCAATCCAAGCTTGAATGCTCTATTGGACCTGAGCTTTCTCGTTTCTTGGAACTTTAGCTTGATTGTGGTCTAAGAACAAAATGTAAACACATAATCAACCTAAAATTGCCTAAATAATGTGGATTATTTCTTAATCCCAAACCCCAGGCTAATTTCATGATCATTGATCCCGTTCCAAGGCTTTTCCACCACAATTTAACCTAATTACTACCATGGTTACATTAGTGAATTATGGTAAAGGAATCCTAATAAGCAACTTAAACCAAGAATCCAAGGTTTTATGCCCTAAACTTCACTTTTACACCAAAAAAATTCAACTTAGGTTAAGTTAAACCCTCCCCAAGCTTGTAACTAATGATTCTAAGCCATAGAAATCGAAGTACTAGTTTACGAGGACAAAATACTTACCTTAATGAAGAATTTTGATGGAAAAATGATGGATTTTTCCCAAAATTGGCGCTTCCTTCCCCAAAAATGCTTTTTTGAAATAATGAGCATTTTTGGAGAAGTTTTTACATTTATAGTGATTAATCCTGCTACAGTGGCCCAATCTCACTATAGCAGTACCACCATAATGATAGCCTACCACTATAGCAGAGTTGACCGACTCTGACTCCCTCTATACCGGGAATTTCTCTGCTATAGTGGCATCGTGGTAGAAGCATATAGAGGGTGTCATGGGATAGAAACTCAAAAATCCTCCTAGTGTTTCCCGTTTCATAACACACCATCAAAATGTGATATCCCGGACCAACCCCTTTACGTCAAGTTTGATATTGGGAGTTCTACTCACCCGAATCCATTTTCGAAAAGTCCTACGAACTCCTTAATGCCTTAGCTAATATATGGACAAGATCAAGCTTAATCATTTCACCCAATACTTCCTCAGATCTCCCTAGACCTAACCTCACATAGATTTCATTTGAGACTAGCCTAGCCTAAAATTTTTAACTCCCCAACCCGAAAGTTTTCTAACCCAATTTCTTGCACAATTAGCTCACCCATAACAGCAGGAAGGGTTATTACACCAATGAGGTAAAATTAAACAACCCTAAAATAGATTAGTAGGCCACCTTGTAGGATCCCTAAATCATCTTGCAGGCCACCTGTATGTTCATCAATGTATGCGAAAGTAAAACTCAAATATGTGCTTCTCAGGAATGCAGTCATGAGTACCAGTAAAACCAACCAAAACACATGTATCTTTGGGTATGCAAGTTTAAATAATTGGTAAAACCATCTGAAACATGGGCCTCCTCGGAGATGCAAGTTTATCAAATCAGTCTCTCTAGAAATAGGCCAATTTCCTTTAAAGAAGCAAAAAGTCATTTTAAATGATCCACAAATCCCCTTTTGAAACAAAAAAAGTATTTGAAAATCAAGCCAACCATATGCTATGCTAAAAATAAGCAATAATATGATAAATGAGATGAATAGTTAGCTAAAGATCATAAACACGTCAAATCACATCACATAGAGGACAACTAACATCTCTGAACTAAAGCAAGGGTACTAGCCTAAAGTAGGTACTATCTGGGAAACACTACCCTAACTTCCAACCTAAAGGAACCCAAGCCCGAGCAGTCAACTAAACAAAACTTAAGCTAAGGCAAGCAACAAGTCGAGACTATGCTAACTCCAAACACTAATTGAAGTCACCCTAAAATAAGACAGGGACTAAAATTTAAGGAAAAAGGGAAATTTATACTAACTTGGAATCCCACACACACAGACTCATGCCTATAATTATATAATAAACAAACTGGAGAATTTATAAGTACAAAGGAAAAATGGTAGTATACAACAATAAGACAAGCAATACACATCTACTATACTGCAAGGTCCTCTCCCAGCCCGATGCTAAGGTTTTCTAATCTAATCACCCCAGCCACCAGCAGCCTAAGCTAAGTTAAGGCTCAATTTTAAATCCCCAAATACCATATAAAATATGTCAAGTCTTAAGAAAGGAGCTACAACCTAAGCAAGGGATTTTAAATTGATATCTTTCTCTAAGGCCTCTAAATAGTCTATAAGGATTAAATACCTAAATTGATATATCCAAACCACAATGCCCCACCCAAAATTAGCAATTTTCCACATAAATACCTTATAAGAGCTAAGTCTAATAATAGGTAAGGCGTAACCTACTCGCAAGCCAAACACGCATGCACAAACGCACAAGACTAAAGCCTATCTCCTCCACGAAGCCTCTGACTGTTGTCACAGTATCAAAAATTTAATCTAGATATCAAGGCAAGAAAAATGACACCCATATTGATATTTATAAATTTGGGCCAGAAATCGGGTCCAAAAATGACCCTTGGGGCTCCCATAATAAAATAGAAAACAAATTTTACCAAGACATTCCCAATGGGTTTCTATACCTATACCCAAAAATTGAGCAGAAATGGGAGAGAATTCAGACTCAAATAGTCTGGAAAAGCTCACTTTAAAGTGATGGAGAATCATCCAATAAGAGGCCCAATTGGGGAAAATAATCGTAAAATTGGTACTAGAACGATTACTAGAAGGTGAAGGAAAAGAGGATTACCTAACAAGTTTATAAGATTGTTGGGAAATGGAGATTCTGCCCTTTAGCCAAGCTCAACCATGGAGGAATAACTTTGTGTGACTTAGAAATAATGAAAAAGGAAAGTATATTAAATATGCAACACTCATCACAGGTGTAACGTGGCACCAGTGGACAAAGCACCGCTGGACTAAAGGTCACTAGTAACCTCTGACTCTGCTAACGCAGCTCAAGCTTCGTAGGAGTGGCTCTACTAGAGCATATGAACACTGCAGAAGCAATGCCCTACTAACATCACTAGGCTCCATAGGTGGGGCTGATGATCATAGGAGTGACTCCACAGGTGAAGCCCAAGCATCGCAGGAGCGGCCATACCAGCACCAGTCACGCCAACAAGAATACACACCAATAAGGCTTTGAATGGACCCTTGAGATTTATTTTGAGTTTCGTGAACACAAACCAAACATGCTACTCAACCAGAAATGGTACTACAGACTCAATAGAATCATCAAAATGACCAGCAGAGATCGTCTTGATGAAATATTGACCAAAGACAACACTTTTCTAGTTTTGCCTAAAAACCACCCAAGTGCCTAAAATAAGTGTGGAAGCCTCGGGACCTAAACCAAAGGTCCCACTAGCCCAAAGTTGAGATTCTAGAGCTAACAGTGCTAACAAAATTCTCATCTGAAACTGTTTCCTCTGACTGTGGATAAAAGTCAACTCTTCCACTTTAAGAGTTCTAAAACAGGGAAACTTTTCTAAAACACAAACGAACAGTCCAAAATCTAAATTCTTAGTCCCGATAAGTCATAAATGACCTATAGTCGCTATGGGAAAACTCAAAACACTAAAAATGCACAAAAATAGAGGGAATGACCTATAGGGTCATTATAGTTTGACATTGATGTAACCCCTCCTTGTTTAGGCCTAGATTAGCTAAACAATATGCAAGATTATTCCCTTTCCTATATGTGTGCCTAATTTGTATGTGAATGTGCCCCAGCATTGCTTTGCTTTCCTCTATCTTCTCAATTAGTTCCCAAGGTATCCTCTATTCCCCTATTAACATGTTATTAACAGTAGGTGAATTAGATTCTAGAACAATGTTATTTAGGGACTTAGAAGTGAAATATCTAAGTTCCTTGATGATAGCCAATGTCTCTGCTTCTATGTTAGTTGTTATCTTTATCACTTGTACCTCAGCACATAATATGTCACCATTAGTATTCCTCAAACAAAATCCATAGGATCTTTGTCCTAGGTAGTCGCTACTTGCCCCATATGTATTATATTTAATCCAACAAAAGTATGGTAGGACCCATTTGATAGTGTGGTAATGTATCCTGGCTTATGGATTTATAAATTTGCACCTATCCCTTCCCAGTATTAAGGTACTTCTATCTATGGGTATTTCACTTTGATCAACTGATAAATTATCAGGTTGCTCTATTGATTGAGCCTGTGGAAATTCACCTCTCTTTTATGTCTCTTAGACTTCCTTCTCTTCCATAGCTCCTATATAAGTATAGCAGGGATTGCCTTTAGTATGCCCTGCAACTTTGGTGGGACTGTAATTCTTACTACCTAATAATCCGTTGTTGTAGGTATAGGCCCTCCCTATTGTTACCTGCACAATTAGCAAACTACTTCCATAACTTTTGGGCTATGGGAGCTGTTAGTAAAAAGTGGAACGTGATTTTTGGTTGATAGTTTTCACAATAGTAACATCTGGATACAATCTGTATCTTTATCCTTTTAAGATTGTCTTCAGTAGAAAATCTTCTCTGCCAAACCCTCCATAGAAAGAAACTAATCTTGAAAGGAATTTCTTTGATACAGATGTTAGTCAGCCAACCCTATTCCTCCTTGTATCTCAGTATTTCATGTGCAGACTTAATAGAGAAAGTGTCTTTTGTGTTGCGCATCCACCAGGCTTTTTCATGCACCTCATTAGTCAACACAAGACTAATGTTGTCTACTATGTACTCTGTCATATCCTCTTAGACAAACTCTAACAACTTATTTTAATCCCACTCTCCCTCTATAATGAAGTCTTTGACTTTAATCTCCTCCTCTCCAGTGTTGTCAGCTTCAGTAAAATAAAGGCCCCTAGCTTAGTCCAATTATCAAACCAAAAACTAAAAGTTCCTGATTTGATCTGCCACTAAATTTCATGTTCTACGTATTCCCTAATATTCATCATCTTTCTCCACCCATGAGAGTTTGCTGACCCTCTTGCTAAAATGAAAAGTAGTTTCTTTCAATATTTGTTCCACATGAAGGAGCTCCACAGGGATAAGGTAGAGACTCTAATGTTCCACCATAGTTTAACAAATAATGCATTTGAAACATCATGTAAAGATCTAAACCCAAGACCCCTCTTCTTTGATAGGGTTACACATATCATCCCAGGATATCCAGTGTTTGCCCTTTACTCCTTCTGTTTTGCTCCTAAAGAATTTTTCAAATATCTAGTGGAGCTGATCAATGACTTTCTTGGGAGGGTTCATGGTTGATGGCAGATATACTATCATGGATTGTAGCATATGGAAAATAAAATTTAACCTTCCTCCAAAAGAAAAGAATCAATTCTGCCAGGACATTATTCTTCTGGTCACCTTCCTCAGTAGGTCTTCAAAGTAGGATTTAGTTTTCCTTCCTTAAAAAATTGGGCAGCCCAAATAGGTGAAAGGAGAGGATCTGTGATTGACTCTAGTAAGTCTCTTCAACCTGGTCCCCACTATCGAAGGAGTTTTCTCATGCAAGTAAAAAAAACTCTTGCTATTGTTTACCATTTGTACTGATATCTTTTCATAGTCCCTCAACACTACTATTATTTTGATTATGGATGTCCTGTCTCCATAACAGAATAGAATGGTATCATTGGCATATGATAAGTGATTATTTTCTGGGCTCGACTTGGGCATGTCATATCCTTTGAATTCTCCATCCTCATGTAGACTATTAAATCCCCTGGCCAAGACTTCTGCAGCAATGATGAATAGAGTAGGGGAGAATGGGTATCCTTTTTTTAATCCTCTGGATGATCGGAAGAAATCATAAGACTTGCCATTTACTAGTACATAATACCAATTATTATTCATAAGCCTCCATACAATGTCTATGATAACTTTTGAAAATCCAAACTTTCTCATAACTTTAGTGAAGAAAATTTATGAGACCCTATCATGAGCCTTAGACATATGTAGTTATATTACCACATTGTGAAATTTTTTCCTGTTATTGAAATCCCTAATGATTTCCTGAGCCAGGAGGACATTTTCAGCAATTCTCCTTCCTTTTACAAAACCTGTCTGATTAGAGGAAATTATAGTGGGTTGCAGGTTCACCATTCTTTCATGCAACATTCTGGAAAGGATCTTGCTAGAAAAGGTACTCAAACTAATGGATTTGAGGTATGTGAAAGCCTGAACTATTTCTTTCTTAGGCAATAGGACAAGATTAGTGTGAGTGATAAACCAAGGAAATTGATGACCACAGAAGAAGGCCCTGACCGTCTGGGTAATGTCTCCACCAATCAAATCCTAGTAGCTTTAGAAAAAGAGGTCTGAGAACCCATCTGGACCACTTGTACTTCCTCTATTAAGAGCAAAACCATTTTCTTAACCTTCTCTACACTTGGCAGTCTAATCATTTCTTCATTTAGAAAAGGGCCAAAAATACCCTTAACGTATTAGAAATGGCTTCAAAATTCTCTCCTTCCACATATTGGATCAAAAATGCCCCTAAATCCACCTATTAGGATAAAAAAAAATACCCTTAAGGTTAAATTTAAGCCTAAAATTTCCCCCACTTTTAGCAGAATCTAAATATGGCGTAAATGAATTTTGTAATTAAATTTATGGCATTATTTTTATTGGTCCACATGTAAATTAGACTAAGATTCATTCACAGTCCTACCATTAACCCAAACCTTATTAAAAGACCTAACACTTCTTCATCTTCCTCCCACCTATGTGCTACAGTCCTCGTATTTCTATTTTGAATAAGAATGAGCTGCATTACATGTGTTGGAGGGGAACTTGAACATGTTCTCTAAAGCCTTGAGTAGTTGTGGGTAGCTTTTGTAAACATTGAGGGCTGCTCCATCCATGCTCACTTTAACGTAGATGGGTTGTAAGACATTCTTCCCAAAAGATTGAACAGGTGGCCAACCAACAACTTGTGCTTTGAAATAAATCAAAACATAAGTTGTTGATTTTTATATCATTAAATTGATTCACTTAACAAGCCAAAAAATGAGATAGATTAATATAATTAACATAAATAGTAGTACTTACGTTTTGGGACTGGTTCTCTGGCCACCTTGAAATCACGAGTTGGGATGGCCAAAAATAGAGATTCTTGGCAGCAAATGGCAGCGTTTTGGCGTTTTTGGGGTGGCGTTTTGGTGCCATTTTTGTGTAAGGGAGAAGAGGAGAAGAAAGAAGAGGATTTTGGGGTTGTTTTGGGAAGAAGATGATGGAGGAAGATGGAGATGGAAGAGAAAGAAAAAGGAAAAGATTCTGATTTTTGGGGAAAAGTAGAGAGAAAATGTGTTTTGGGGTTTAATGAGGAGAGAGAGAGAGAAAATGTGTGGAGGGGTTGAGGAGAGAGAGAGAAAGGGACGTGTGAGGGGAGAGGAGAGAGAGAGAAAGGGACGTGTGAGGGGAGAGGAGAGAGAGAGAAAGGGACGTGTGAGGGGAGAGGAGAGAGAGAGAGAAAACGCGTGTGGTGAGGAGAGAGAGAGAGAGAGAGAGAGAGAGAGAGAGAGAGAGAGAGAGAGAGGGGGGGTTGAACATTGCTGACTATTTTTGGACCGTCCGATCAATTGATCGGACGGTTAAGATTAAAGTGGAATAAATTTAAAAGAAAGAATAAATAATATATATAATATATATATATTTTTATATATATATATATATATATATATATATTAAATAAAGTAAAATCAGATAAATTTGTGACCGCTGGATTAAATTGGAGGGCCACGATTGAAAGCAAAGAAACACAAATCCATGTGATGCCTACGTGGCACACATGGATTGGCTAATTAAAGGAGTCTTGGATTGCCACATTATTTTGCTCAAATTGGCTATTTTAACAATTCTAATTTGTAGCCAATTCTTAATAAACTAGCCACAAATTCGTCAAATTGAAAATAACTAATTTGTAAAATTATGTAAATTGGTTAAAAAATATAATAAACTATGATAAGTTTAATTAGTAATTAGAAAAATAAATAAGCTTCCCAAATTATGAATATTTATTTGCAAGAGTAAAAATTAAAATTAACCAAAATTGGTTTATTTCTTTAAAAATACCTTATTTGACGTAAAATAATTTTGAACGACTCAAAACATGAAATAAATATTTGTAGATTTAAAAAAATATTTTAATTTATAGAAAATAATATATATGAGATAATTTTCTTAAAAATGAGTGGCAAATTACTAAGGTAAATTTCAAAATATTTATTTTCATAAATATATTATTTATTAAAATAATATAGAGGGTAAAAATTGGGTGTCAACAACTTGCATAGATCTTGAATGTCGGGCCATCCATGAGAAAAATTACCTATGACTGTGTATTAAATTTTTTTATTAACAATCATTTGTTCCACTCCCTCTTCCTCCCAGATCACCCTGGGTTCTCCGTGTAGGTAAGCAATTAGTTTCATTTAGGTTTGGTGGTGGTTGCTGTTGGACGTAAAGTGGATGAATAGTTAGATTGAGGGACTTGATTTGGTGGTGCTTGTAATTTGGCAACCTCCGGGGAAGGTTGAACAGATGACGTGATGGCCATGGCCGCCGGAAAATGTAGGCAAAACACTCGGGTTTGATCGGAGGCTACAGTGTCTAGAGAGCGTTTTTGAATTCCCTGAGTTAAGATGATCCAAATTTCATCTCCAATGTATTTTCAATGTAAAATACAATATTAAGCATAAATTACTATAATACATACTCAAAGGACAATTAAAAGTATTACAATGTGAGATAAATAATAACATAATAAATGCATTTTAGGTTTATCATCATCTATCTGTCAAACGGTATTTTGACCCATAGAATATTATTAGTATTCTCTTGTTTTTTATTTGGGTGAGGACTCTTTTGAGCCTGATTGCTTGTAAATACTTCTTTGCTTTTATTAATAAATGGGCATCATGCCCCATTTTAATCCAAAAAAATAATATTATTAGTATTATGATTACAAAAACAAGATTTACATGGGGAATTTTTTTGAATTGCAGATCCATGTTTATTAGTAAATGAACAAATGTTGTAGACTAGTTAGTCACTTAATCCTCCAACTTAATTAGTAACATGTGGAAGATGTTACTTTGGAGGCCAAAGACCGAATGTCAGGATCTTGTTCAAACTCGATCATGACTTCTTCCTTCAAACTCACCCAGGATTCTATTCCATCACCATTTTTGGCATCAATTAGACTTATTATTTCAAAAACTCTACTAATACCACTCAACCAAATTGGTTTTCCCCTACCAAAATCAGCCTCATACTACGAAACTTTTCACCAACTTGTAAACGGGCAAGCATTTTTCTCATTGCTGACAAACTTGCCAACTATCTCTTTGTAATTGTTAATGACCAAGTCGGAGATTTTATCGGCACTTGCCTTTGCAATGTTCGTGGTTGTTTCTCTGATTCCATTTGTCATGAGATTTACAAAGTCATGCAACTCTGCTCCATTCTTGTCTGCCTGAAAAAGAACCATCCCACTCATCCAGAAGTTGCCTAAAGTATGTTGTGTAATTGGTAAAACTGTTCTCTCCCTCAAGTTTATTGTTGGGAACAAGGAGAAGTTTTTCAAATAACCATTCTTAGCTAGAGAAGCACCAGTTAGAGCCTTCCATACAAGAGCTATGACTGTCACCACTCGTGTTAGTTCCAGGGGCGTCTCAACCATATCGGGGGCCTAAAGTCATATTCTAACGAGGGACCTTAACTTAATTTTTTTTATACAAAAAAGGGTCATATATATCCTTGAACTATGATAAATGTTTTATATATACCCTCCGTTATACTTTCGGGTTACATACACCCCTACAGTTATAGTTTCGGGTCGTATATACCCTTATCACTAACTGAGGTCCACGTGGCAGCCTCTCATTAGGAGAACCCATCCCTTATAATTTTTACCCAAATTTTATTATTTACCCACTTAATCCACTTACCCGATCCACTAACCCAACCCATAAACCCCACTAAAAATCCCTAAACTTCTTCTTCTCTCTTATCGACAGATTCAATCTCTTCTTCCCTAGAAATTTGGAAGACAAATTGTTGAAGATGAAGATGTTGTTCATTGTTTCGTTTGCTGTCGTCGTCGAATTCGTTGTTAATCTCAATTTTACACCAAAATGCTAAGAGGGAAAAGTAGTGTACAATAATTCTGTAGTCCCCTACTTTACTGTCAAAGAATAGGTTTCAATGTAACCCATCAAATATACAAATACAAGTTGGTATGATCTCTCAGGAAAATCCAGTCACAATTTTATACTTTTTTTCATTTTCCTTTTAAGTGGTTGGAAGCTTGAAAATGATGTTTTACCATTTCATGATACACCTACTCAAAAAATAATTTACAGGTGAATTTCACTGTTTTCACCATTCAGCTAATAAAAGAACTACTCCTAGTTCGTCACATTCATTTTCAAGGCAGAAAGAAGCAGTTCAAAAGCTGCCATGGTTGGAAGAGCTTATAAGTCTGACATTCACTAGAATTTCTCGACATATTAGAATTTCTTCCAAATTTCTAGGGAAAAAGAGATTGAATCTGTCGATAAAAGAGAAGAAGAAGTTTAGGAATTTTTAGTTAGGTTTATGGGTCGGGTTAGTAGATCGGAAAAGTGGGTTAAGTGGGTAAATAATAAAACTTGGGTTTAAATTAAAGGGGGTGGGTTCTCCCAATGAGAGGCTGTCACGTGGATCTCATTTAGTGATAAGGGTATGTACGACCCCAAACTATAATTGTAGGGGTATATGTAACCCGAAAGTATAACGGAGGGTATATATAAACTATTTACCATAGTTCAGGGGTATATATGACCCTTTCCATTTTTTTTATATATATTTATTTATCTAAAACTTATTTTTCTAGCTTTTTGAGAAGCAAAATTACTAATAATTTTTTTATAGTCACTATTTTTTCTTTTCAATTGATAATATAGCTAATTCATTCAATCTTTTGTGAGACATTGTTGATCTTAGGTAAGACTTCATCAATTTTAATTTTGAAAAACTTCTTTTGACTGATAACCGTAACAGGAACTGTCAACATTATTCTATAAACAATATAGGAATTTGAAAAGGAATTGAGTCTTTTTATCTCATTGAATTTATCAATCACAGTATTATCTTCTACTTTTACTATTTTCCTTAACACTTTCAATTTAGAAAATAAATCTAAAAAATCATTATCAGAGTAACTATTATGCATTAGGGAATATTCAAGATTAAGACAATATTTTTGTCAAGTTCTTTTCATCTAGTAATCTCAATTTTTGACCACTAAATAGAAAATTAAAAAAAATGTCAAACGCTTTGAATTAATTGAATCTATGTGGAAGTGAAATAGCTTGGCGACATCATAGTAAATGAGTTGTTTTCCTTTTTATGCTAAGGAAGATTCCATGTAAACTCTAGTTAGTTTTTTTTTTTGGACAAAAAGGGGCTGTTTTTCTTAGGATATTTTTTTATTTTTTTTAGTATATATAACTATTTATATATAAAAATATGGGTTCCCATTATTATGGGGCCCTAGGCGATTGCCTAGGTGGCCTAATGGAGGAGACGCCCTAGTTGGTTCAACGATAGCATCCATTAAAAAGAAAATCTTTTTAAGATTCTTGATTACTTGAGCATCAAACACGAACCTTCTCGTGACGATGTTAGATGATTTGCTCGTGCTCCGTGGTGGAAGCTTTTTGGATAATATTCTAGCCGGAAAGACTGAAGCCAAATCATCAAAACTACTTGAGCTAGACATTTCCTCTGCCCCTGTTCTACTAATGCAAGCCCATTCATTAATGAATTTTTCCAATGTATAAGCATCTGTCACCAGGTGTGAACATTGTATTCCCATTACTAGGCCGCCACAGGAAAACATATTCACTTGTATTGCCAGCATTGGACTTGTCGCCAGCAAAGTTGATGGTGGAACATCTCATGCCATGAATTTATTCAAAAGCTCAATCTTGGGTCCTTCATGTAGAAATTCAACAAGATCTTTCTCGACTTGAGCTTCTATATACTCGACTCCTTGATCACTGCAGTTGATTGAAAGTTCATCATTTGAGAACCTCCCTGCCATTGGATAGTAGTGATTTAAGTTCTTGGACAATGATTCTTCCCAGCGAATGAACTTTTCTGTGCTTTTGGAGGCTGCATTTTCTTCTCCTTTAGAGGAATAGTAGAAAACAATGGAGACATACAGTTGAGGAGCCAGCTGATCAAACAACGATAGCTTGAGGGTTTGAAGATGAAGTGGGGTTGGTTTGGATGGTTTTATTATCTTTCTGGCAAGAACTTGAACCTCCATAGTTGTCAGAGGAATCAACTTGTAACTGTCAAAATTGTTCTACTGATTTATAGGCTATCTCTTTAATCAAGTAAATTTATTTAGGAAATGTGAAGCTCTCTTAAAATTGAAGAAGAATCTCTAAACAAAATTAGCAATAAGAGTATGGATAAAACATATGCAAAGATAATTGAACAAGCAAGTGGTTAATTAGTAGTCCCAAGTTTTAACTTTGTCAACTGCTTTTTCTAGCCTAGTTGACACATGACATAATACTTTAATGATACGTACATATTTTCTATGCCCAATAAGAATTCAAATGGATCCTTTTAATTTATTTCTGAATCATTCCATCGTGCCGTTTCGTGCAATCTATCAAGCACCATCCAGAACCAAGAAGACTTGCTTTTAGTTGACCTTCTCATTTAAATTGTTGTTAAAAATTTATAATATGGCTTAAAATATTTACTAAGGGTTGTTTTATAATAAGATTAGGCCATATATAAACTGTACCAGATCGAAGAAACGAGGAAGCAGGAACTATTATGTTAGGATTTAAGTTGTATGCAGTATAATATTTTGTTTACGTCATCGGCAATAATTTACCCCTCCTATAATAAATTGTTTACTCTTTGTGTTCCAATCTAATTATCTTACATTCCTTTTTGTTTGTCTCAATAAGAGTGTTTCTTTCTATATTTACCAGATCTAAAGCACTAACACATCTTTATTTAAGAACTCAAGATTCAAAAGTCTTCTTTTATTTCTTATAACTATGTGATCGATCAAACTAAAACACTTAAATTAAGACGGATCGAATACCATTTATATAGGTTATTGGTGAAGGTTATTAAATAGACTTATCTGCAGTGACTTTTTAAGCGATCATATTGTATAATTATCTTTTACACTATCAAACATCAGTGCATAAGACATTAAACTCATTATTCTAATGTATGTGGCAAAATTGGAGCACAACGTTTTGCATTAGCGAGAGTTCATACCAGTGTTTTAAAAGGCAGTCTTAAGGCTCGCTTCGGGGCTCGCCCAGAGGTGAGGCACTAACAAAACGCCTCGGGGCTCACGTGTTGGGCTTAAGTCCTGTGAGGCTTACGCCCTAAGCGCCCGAGCGTACGCCCCAAACACGCCTAACGCCCAACGCTCGGGGCTCGCCTAACAGTTTTACCCAATTATGTGTCAAATTTCTTAGTCAACATGTTGATCCTCATAATTCTTCAATAAATGAATGATGCTTAGTAGTTTTTTTCATCTATAGAAAAAAAAAAAGTTGAGAAAACTAATTGCGTATTTACTATTTGAAAATGTCGTGAGGGTGAATATCACTGAACATTTCTTTTTAAAACACATAGTCAGATTTTACGTCTTCACTTGTCAATGGTCTTCATGTTTTTGTTTCCTATGTCTCAAAATTATCATATTTTATTATTTTGTTATTTGAAAGCATTTTTTTTAATCATGAAGGAGTGATGTTTTAATTATAATACTAATAGTTTATTAATTATTTGTTTTTTGGAAGGTAAATTACATAGTATAGTCAAATATTCTAAGAAATTGTGATTCTTTTATTGTTTGGAGTTAAAATGTTAGAATTGATTTGAATCTCATAATAACTTTTATATCATTGCATTATTTCTACTTGTAAAATGATGTTAGAAGTTTTATTTTCTATGAGTTTCTTTAATCATGTTTTAAAATTTTCAAAATTTGTAATGTGTTTTTTTATAATTTTTGAGTTATTATACTATTTTACTATATTATAAATTAAAAATTAAAGATCCATGGGGCTTACGTCCCAATGCCCCGAGGCTTACGCATCACCCCGCGCTAAGTAAAACTCCTCGTCTTACGGCCCCGCCTTTTAAAACACTGGTTCATACCTTGAAAACAAATTCACTAAAGTTTGACTGGGTATTGGGAATAAGGAAATTGATTTCGTGCCTAATTTTGCCTATGAGAAGAATTAATCTCATCATAATGTTCCCTAGTTGCTATTAGAAACATTTGGTAGTTAAATTTGAATGAGTTAATTCTTAAGGGCCTTGGTGAATTTTATGGAAATTCAGTGACAATTTCTTTGGGTACTTGGACATTGGCAATATATAAATTAAATTCATTACGACTATAATTTATTTACAGTAATAATATAATATAATATTATTTCATCTTCAAGTTACAGTGAGTTCCAACAATGTCTATAATAACAAAAATTTGATAACCAAGAAAATAACCTTCGACAGCAAACCAATGCTAATAATATGGTTGATTCTTACCTGGTCATTTTGTTTTTACTTTATTGCACTGACGTTATTAAAAAAAAAATTATAATGAAAAGATTACTGAATTTTATCTGTGTATCACAAAAGTTACTAAACTGTATTTTGTAATAAAAAAATCACTCAACTTTGTTAAGTAACATAGGAAGTCATTAAAAGGAAAGAAAAGAGACATCACAGAGACAAAAATATATGATTTATGATAATTAGGCAAAGTTGAATGACATTTTGGTTATAAAAAAATATTTAGTGACCTTTTTGATACCTATATTAGGCGAAGTTGAGTGATTTTAGTGTTGCGAACAATAACTTAGTGATTGTGATACAATTAAATAAAAATCAAATGAATTTCATTGATAATATAATTTTTTTGTGTTATCAATGTATATAAATAAAAATCCATCATTTGATCTGTTTGCTGGAAAAATCGCGAGGGCGTAGATGAAGATACATTGTGAAAGGATTTAAAGGTAAGTGAATTAGGTTCGATCAAACCTCTTTTCTTTTTCAGCTAAATCCAAGAGATGAAAATAAATTAACGGAATATATTTTACTTCAAGCAAAAATAAAAAAATTTAATATTAAAATGCGAGAACTAGTACTAGAGAAAAACAAGATGATCCTTCTACTATCAGCACTCAATCGAGAGATAGTGCATTATATGTGAGAAAATGAGATGTCTTCTTCTCCATGCAAGTGTTTATTTATAGGGAAACAACTTATGGATATTAGCATAAAATTGCTACTCTATACCTTAGGCTAAAGGTTATTCTGAACAGTACTTAAGTAGTGTCACATGCCTGAAAATTGGCACTGCGCTCGAGGTTGATTGGTTCAATCCTGGAATCATTGCTTGTGTACCTTGGGTAAGGCGAGATACTCAAGCTAAGAGATGTTGACCCCTCGAGGTGGGGAGGCTATAATGGTGTTTTGGGTCGATGGAAAATCTTTGATGTACTGAGAAGTCATTGGCCCCTGACTTCCTGAGACCTTTGACTAACCAGGGAGTTATACCATCCAAAAACGCAGGTCATGATGGCAGCCACTATAACACACCAGTAGGTAAGTCAAATTTTTAGCCTGGAACACGACAAGCAATGAACTAATAAGAGAAGGAAATGAAAATGGGAAATCAATATTAAATAATGAGAACAAGCGAAACATACATAAATTTAAAGGGAGGGAAAGGAACAAAAATATACAAAAGATCCCCCAAGTCCTGGTATCAGTCAATACAAGACCCACTACAATATCGATGTGCTAGATAGATACAATATATACAGGATAGTCTCCGAAAGTGAAAAATAAGACTAGTCCAAATAGAGAGAGATGGATCAACTCCGGTCACCAAGAGCTCACCCTGTATCTCCATTCAGCAACTCCGCACGAGGAGGACGGCAACGGTGTAAACTCGTGCTCAGATCTGTATCAGGAAAAATATACAGAAGTGTAGCATGAGTATTAAAATATGTGGTACCCAGTAGGCATCATAGATCGACTGAGCTCAAATAAGATACAAGTACAATAAGATGCGAATATATACAAAGGGTAAGAAAATAAGGGTAAAAAATTGAGTAGCAGGCCGAAGGTAGATGATTACGGAAAGTGTCACGCCCCGAGGCTATCCCTTAGGCGTAACACGGGACCTGAGACCACAAGTGGTTCCAAGTTAACCCTTGGCATTCGTATAACTTAGACAAAACATACTTAATCATAGCATAAGCAAATTCAATAGAAGTAGGCAAACCAACTTTGTATAAGATAAAGATCTAAAAGTATCAAATCTGGATCATGAAAAAAGAATAATCATCTATGTCTGAAGAGCCTCTACATAAGATATAATGAGTTGTTGGGACAAGAAGCCAGCTAACTCGAAGTACCGATGAAAACCATAAAAGTAACTAGACTCATGACTAGTCCTCAAAAGATAAGGACTCACTAACAAATACTGGATAGCCTGCGACCTCTAGCTACGAGCCTGAGAACGGGAACATAAATCTGTATCATAATAGGATGCAACGAAAGAATATGCATCAGTACTATAGGATATACTGAGTGTTAAAGTGTATCCAATAACGTATGCGAATGTATTTAAAACATGCTTAAATCAGAGTTCATGCATAATAGGAGAAAATATAGTAAAAGTCATAATTTGAAGCATAAGGCATAAAGTAATAAGTAAAGCTTTAAAATAGAATATCATATAACTTAAAGTTTGAAAACATCCATAGGCGAGTTTCTCATAACCGACAATAGACCATATGAGCCACATGGAATCCAACTATATAACCCTAATTGGTAAAGCTACCCTGTACCTTGCCAAGGCACAGGGCACCATATATGTCATAGCATGGAACAACTTTTATAAGCCCATTGGGTGATACATAACCTACGGTGGCAACACAACTTTGGATTTGGGTTATCTAGAACCCTCATTACTCGGTGCTAAATACTACTCCCAAAATATATCGTAGTGCTCACATAATCATAGTTACAACTCGATCTTCATAATACTCACAAACCTTGTTTTAGAAAGTCATTCATGAGTATTGATGGCACATCGGGTGTCTTGTCCTTCATAAAAAATCATATCTTAGAAATTTGCATAGTACCAGGTCAAATTCCATAATCATGCATGATTTCATAAAAAGAGAACTAGGCATGCAATTGCTTGAAATTCATGAGATCATGCTATAAAATATGGTAATTTACTTAAAGCAATTCATGCATGTGAAATTGGCTAGACTAAGCCTTCAATTCATGAAGTAGGAATTCACTTGCGAATAACCCATACAATTTAGAATTGGATTTCATAGTAAAATTATGCGAAAATAATTTATAGAAAAGTCCATGAGAATTGGGTAAGAACCTGTCACGCCCCGAGCTTACACCTTAGACATAACACGGGACTTGAGACCACAAGTGATCTCAAGATAACCCTTCTTGTTGGCATAATTCATGAGCAACTAAATAGAAATAGATAAACTGAAGAATATTATGCGGAAGCTGAAACATATGGTGAGCTCTTGAAGAATATTGTAATAAACTAATGTTTTATAAACTTAAATACAACTTCTTTGAAAAATTGATACAACTAATTGACTGACTTTCTATGAAGCCTCTACTAACACTGACTATGGTTAGCCGTGACATGATCCCCAACTATCTTTCATCAACGTATAACAACTGAAATAACCACTATAACTACTAACTGACTAGAGTTTTCGAAAAAGGAGAACTCGTTCCTTGCTGACTAGAAGCTTCAATCTATCAGATCATGATTCTAGGAGCTAGGACTAAAACCTGCATCATCAAAAGAATGCAGCACAAAAAGGTATGCAATCAGTACTTTGAATGTACTGAGCATGTGAGATAATAATATGAGAAAACATGTATATACTAGAACATAACTAAAAGCTGGACTAAGTATGGATATCTGAGAATGCATAAGTAAACGCTATAAAATATGAGCTCTTTTACTGAAGAGTATAAAATGTTTCTGGGTTATAAACTGTGAGATACATAGACTATGAGATAACTAAGCATACTGAAAATACTGATGAGCTATTTAAAAATTGTAAGTTGAATCTGTAGTACTCAGGCCCAAACATAGTATGCACAAAATCTGAAATGTAAGGATATTCTAAAAAATAAAATTTAAAAATTATAAAACTAAACTGAGGGCCTAGTACACAACTACTGAGTCTAATTCTGTGAGAGAGTCTGTTAACCGACATTGTTAAATATGGAGTTCGATGTATATGCCCCATCGAAAGGACCCAATATACCTTCTCAGGGTATAAAGGCATGGCTGATGTGATCACTAATTCTGAGGCCCAACTGAGGGGCTAAATAACATATGGAGGCACGTAGTTCTGGGATTTTAGGTACGCTGAACCTTAGTCCAACTCGGGGCTAAGTACTACTCCCAAACTGAATGCTGATAGCTCATTTAAAAACTAAAGTTCTGGAATGCTACATCAGAACCTAATTAATCTAGATGATTTCTGAAAGACTGTATAACTGAAAAATATTCATAAAGTATGTGGACATATCTAGATGTCATACTAATCATGCAGCTTACTGAGTTAGTAATTATTGATGGCAAATCTTGATACCATGCTAATCACAAGACCTACTAAGTTCATCATCATTGATGGCATATGTTGAAAGTCGATATTTAAAATATATTCTTGTAAAACATACTGAATGTAAACTGAAGCCTGCTAAATCATGCATAGTTCTTTCTTACTAAAATAACTGGATTGAAAATCATGCACACTTATGTAGACTAAATGCTGACAATCTGAGTTGAGCTCTGAAGGAGAAGTTAACTAATGAGAAGTTTCGAAGAAAACCTGTAGACTGAAAATTGACTAATTTCATGATTGAAAAGTAATTTAGGTCAAATCCTGAAGAAAACTCATTCTCATGAAAATACTAATATTTTAGGCTAAATTCTTCATTTCATAAAGTTCTTGTAAAGGCTCATGCAAGTCACTGAAAACATGGTGAAAATCTTCTAAAATAAGATATAAATCATGTAGGAATCATAAGGACTGAATTCTTTAAAATTTGCATGATTGGGTAAAAACCTAGTTTCACAACTTGTAAAATCATATGAAAATCTGAAATGTTGGGCATAAGGGTGAACTAAACCCTTACTGAATAGCCACATACCTGGTAGAAGATGATTCTTGAATTAGTGAAGGAGTTCTGATGCTTTGGAGAAGGAAGCCCTAGGTTGAACTCCGAGAAGAACGTTGTTTTTCTTCTTGAGATGACTTGAGAGAAAAACTAACTTGTTTAAAGAAAATTGCTTTAAAACACAAAGTGAAAATACCCCAGGGGTCCTATTTATAGGCAATACAAAATTAAATCCAGATTGGTCTAGGAAAGCGAAAATGCGTCAGAAAAACCGATGCCAAAATGGTCCATTATGGCCACAAATGGGCTGTTTTCTGACGTGTTTTAACTCCTTAAATTTTTTGAGTTTCTGGTCCTGGAAATAGTTGGGAAAAAGAGGCGTTTTCTCTTCCGTTTTAACTCCTAAAATTTGATGGACTTCTGGTCAGACAGATGTCTTCTTGGTAAACTGATCATAATTTTTACTCCAGACTCAGATTAATGCACGGTCGAATGTGTTGGAAAAAAGACTTGAAGACCTTTAATTTGGTGGATAATAGGTCACCTAACTCATTATATTCTAAGAGTTATGATTATTTGAAGTTGACCCTTGAAAAATCTTACACTAAAACTCAATCGGTAAGGAAGCTTTCAACTCAAGTTGAGATGGAGGTTCTTTATGAACCTAATTAATATCTAATACACTTCCCACACATAAGTATTGATATCAACACCTATTTACCATTTGAAATTATCTAGTTCGGATCTAACAACATATGAAAACATTCTGGATCTTAGCTTAGAATTTTCAGGGTGTTACAATATCTCCCCCTTGGGATTATCCGTCCTCGAATGAAGACTAACTAGGCTGAGGGGGTAGGCAAAGAGATGCAACCCCACCAAGTGAGTTCTAAAATTTGGAGGACCTAAATTGTAACTTATTTCTGAATGAAATATGAACTGAGATGGATTCATGAGACCTACATGCATATTGAGGGCATAAGAACAACTGATGGTACATGAAACTTAATATCCAACATAATAACTGGTCTAGAGTGATAGTAGGGACTTAACTGAAACTCATAAAGAATGAACACATTCTTAGATATCGTAGTCAACTGAAAGGAACATAAACTGAGAGGAGTAACTATACAAGAAAACTATTCTCTTCTATACTGAGCTTACTAGCATGGACTAAACTGAACTTAGGGCCTTTCTGGCCTTAATAATGATTATCGGTAGGTCTGAACTGATCTGATTGAGGTGTCTACGATTTTGCTAGCTGAAGCTATTGGACATAAAATATGAGCACTCTGAGCAGGGAGTAAGAACAAGACTATTCCCATCTTACACAATACAGTCGACAACTTATAAGCTTAGGAACACCCTTTTTAACTACACCAACTTCTCTGAATACCATGCTTATCTTTTGCAACTTAAATTCTCATCAATGCATGTATCGATGCTATGGTCTGAGTCTAACTACCTTCTTTCACCATGTTCAAGCCTATATCGATTAAATCTTTTGCATCTGGAGTTATCTCCCAGGAATGATATTCCTTCTTATCATGAAAATCAACTAACCTTGAGTTCTAATCAATGGGTCACTAGTCACCCAAGGCAAAGGCCCACATGTATTCCGTCATGACATTCAAGCCTATCACTATGATCCTCTTATGGATTCTTTATAGCTACCACTATCTGAGACTTCTCCTCTTCCCTGGAATATCTGGAAGCTGCAGCTTCAAGAACTTCTACAATAAGACATACCAAAATTCCTCATCTATCTATTTAATAGGAATAATCCTTACCTCACATTTTCCCATACTTACAATCTAAGGTAGAACCAATACATCAAAGAGAAAATCCAATACTTCCCATCTAAGATACTACTTAGCTCCCTGAACTAACACCTATGACAACATAAGAGAAGATCACTAAAGAAATAGAGTGGGAGCATGAGCATCATGCATGCAGGAATACTAATCAGACTTATACTTAACGTTATCTAGCCACTCAGGTGAAATCTGAGAAGTCAAGTGTAAAAGCCTTAGTGTCTCACATTTTGGACATATGAAGAATGGTTAGAGTAAGAAAATCATCAGCACGAAGTGTTTAAGAAATCTGGTCTGAGCATATACATGATGTAGCATGATTTCATTAGCCATTAAGGCATATACTGAGGACTGAACTGAGTACATAGAACTGAGCATACTATGAAACATGAGTTTACATATATAATGAGTCTCATGGCATAAAGCTGGGATTCATAGAATCATAGAGTAAAATTGGAATCGCTGTCTGGAGCAAATTTTTGTTTATTCTAGGAGCTGAGCATGAATATGAATCTGTATGAAGTGCATGAACTTGTTCATGAGTATGGCATAAATACATCTGAGTATAGTGTCATTTTGACTAAATTACTATAAAATCCACTGGAATAAGAGTGGGTCGATATCCCATCATATCCCTTTCTAGAATTTTATACTAGTTGGGTCGCAAGGATCGACTTGGTTCTTCATTCTATCATCTCCTCCTTAGCTTGATAGTCACCCTTCTAGGTCTACGGATCTCTCTCCCATCTAGGGAAAAATTAATTAACCCTTTTAAGGTTGGGGTATCACTATACTCTTGGATGCTAAACTCTCCCCGATAGACTATAACTGAAGATGCTAAGACCTCGCTAGGTCTTGTTTTGAGGCATCTCTTAGCTTTCTCTTTATCTTTAAGGCTATCACAAGAAGACTCATTCTCTCATTGGCACACCTAATCACCTCTTCTAACACTTAGAAATCTAGCCTTCGCTTCTTCATCCACTAAAATCACATCAGCCTTCGCTTCTTCATCCACTAAAATCACATCTCTAAGTTTTAATCCATAAACATCAACTGAATTAAAAGCCACACTAAGGGACTTCAACATCGTCTACCTATAATCTCTTGAATTCATCTCTAAGAACACCATCTAATATACACCTAGCCTTTTCCATAAATAACAACCCAGGAATTCTAAATTAGTCACACATTGCACCATGGAATCTTTGAATATAATGCAAAAGCATACTACTCTGGGTACACATCTACCTTTCTACCATTCAAGGATCTTTTTCACCTAGATCTAGGGTCATTCTGCTACTTATGACCCATAACAGCTCAATTCGTGCTATCTCTTGAGTTACTATACTATCAAAGTGCTTAGGGAACCATACCTTTTAGCTAAGGCACCATTCGTGGTACAGTTTCTGGAAGACGGTCTGAGAACACATTCTATTATAAGCTCACCTTGCACGAGTGAAAGAGGGTACATACCTTTGAATCAATAGAATTAACGAACTTGTGGGCTCCTCTCAAGCCCTTTTGCAGACTCTTAACCTTTTTAATGACTCTATCTGAGAGCATCTCACTGATAGGAATATGAACTTAACTATTTCCACCACCTCGAAGATGAGGCATGATTGGAGGAATTGGAGAAATGTATTAATCCATATACGTTTCATAAGGAACAATTCAACTGCATGATTTAGAGTATGAAAGGAGGAAAACATTTTCTAAATGCCTTGTAGCCTCCTGATTATAAGTGTGGTGCACAACACACACATAAGCAAGACTCTACTAGACATGACTTTATGGACACCCTAGGACACTTGAACTCTGTACTTTGATACCAAGTTTGTCACGCCCTGAGCCTACACCCTAGACGTAACACGGGACTTGAGACCATAAGTGATCTCAAGATAACCGTTCTTGCTGGCATAATTAATGAGAAACTAAATAGAAATAGATAAATTAAAGAATATTATGCGGAAGCTGAAACATAAGATGAGCTCTTGAAGAGTACTGTAATAGACTGAAGTTTTATAAACTGAAATACAACTCCTTTGAAAAATGGATACAACTGATTGAATGACTGTATATGAAGCCTCTACTAATGCTGACTATGGTTAGTGGGGACATGACCCCCAACTATCTTTCATCAATGTATAACAATTGAAATAACTGCTATAACTACTAACTGACTAGAGTTTCTGGAAAAGGAGAACTCGTTCCATGCTGACTAGAAGCTGCGATCTGTCTGAGCATGATTATGGGAGCTAGCACTAAAACCTACATCATCAAAAGGATACAACACAAAAAGGTATGTGATCAGTACTTTGAATGTACTGAGCATGTGAGATAATGCACTAACTTTGAAAACATGAGAAAACATGTATATACTAGAACATAACTAAAAGCTGGAATAGTATGGATATCTGGGAATGCATAAGTCAATGCTGTAAAACATGACTTCTTTTATTGAAGAGTATAAAAATGTTTCTGGGTTGTAAACTGTGAGATACATAGACTATGAAATAACTAAGAATGCTGAAGATACTAATGAGTTGTTTAAAAACTGTAAGTTGAATCTGTAGTACTCAGGCCTAAACATAATATGCACAAAATCTGAAATGTAAGGATATTCTGAAAAATGTAATTTTAAAACTATAAAACTGAATTAAGGGCTTAGTACACAACTACTAAGTCTAATTCTGTAGGAGAGTCTGTTAACCGACCACGTGAGCTAAACGTGAAGTCCAATGTATATGCCCCATCGAGAGGATCCAATATACCTTGCCAGGGTAAAAAGGCATATCTTATGTGATCACTAGTTCTGAGGCCCAACTGAGGGGCTAAATAACCTACGGTGGGATGTAGTTCTAGGACTTTAGGTACGCTGAACCTTAGTCTAACTCGATGCTAAGTACTACTCCCAAACTGAATGTCGATAGCTCATTTAAAAACTGAAATTCTAGAATGCTATATCAGAACCTAATTAATCTAGATGATTTCTGAAAGACTGTTTAACTGAAAACTATTCATAAGGCATGTGGAATATCTAGATGTCATACTAATCATGAAGCTTACTGAGTTCGTAATCATTGATGGCATATCTTGATACCATGCTAATCACAAGACCTATTCATCATCATTGATGGCATATGTTGAAAGTCCATATTTAAAATATATTCTTGTAAAACATACTGAAGGTAAATTGAAGCCTACTTAATCATGCATATTTATTTCTTACTAAAATAACTGGATTGAAAATCATGCATACTTATGTAGACTGAATGCTGACAATCTGAGTTGAGCTCTGAAGGAGAAGTTAACTCATGAGAAGTGTCTAAGAAAACCTGTAGAGTGAAAACTGACTAATTTCATGCTTGGAAAGTAATTTAGGTCAAATTCTGAAGGTAACCCATTCTCATGAAAATACAATAATTTTAGGCTAAATTCTCGATTTCTTAAAGTTCTTGTGAAGGCTCATGCAAGTAAAAGAAAACATGATGCAAATCTTCTACAGTAATATATAAATCATGTAGGAATCATAAGGACTGAATTCTGTAAAATTTAGCATGATTGGATAAGAACCCAAGTTTCACAACTTGTAAAATCATATGAAAATATGAAACGTTTGGCATAAGGGCGAACTAAATCCTTACTAAATATCCACATACCTGGTAGAAGATGATTCTTGACTTAGTGAAGGAGTTCTGATGCTTTGGATAAGCAAGCCCTAGGTTGAACTTCGAGAAGAACGCTCTTTTTCTTCTTGAGACGACTTGAGAGAAAACTAACTTGTTTAAAAAAAATTCTTAAAAAAACAAATTGAAAATATCCTGGGGGTCCTATTTATAGGCAATACAAAATTAAATCTGGACTGGTCTAAGAAAGGGAAAATGCGTCAGAAAAATGAAAGCCAAAACGGTCCGTTTTGGCCACAAACGGACCATTTTCTTAAGCCTTTTAACTCCTTAAATTTTTTTGAATTTTTGGTCCTAGAAACGGTTGGGAAAGATGTAATGACCCTTCAAGTACAACTGTCTCCAAATATAGATACAAGAGTAATAGTATAATAAATGAGATGTAGACAAGCCCCGACCGTCAGGCGCTCTCCCTGGTCTTGAATCTCCCAAAGGCTGCACGAGTCTCCAATACGATCAACGGTGAAAACTCAACTAATATCTGCACCAAGAAGTGCAGAAGTATATTATGAGCACCAATACAATGGGTACTCAGTGTTGACACCCAATTTTTACCCTGCACATTATAAATTAATCTTGAGCCTTTTTGAATTCTAAACAATTTTCAAAATAATTGATTTGTAAAAAGGGATAAAATATTTTTAAATCAGCTTTATAATAGTTCTGAGTAACAATTTATATTTTTCATATTTAATTATGTGGAATTTATATAAGTTTACTTAAAAGAACTATTTTAAAGTTTAATTTCATAAGAAAATCCTTTTAAGAGATTAACGTTTGACTTTCCTCCAAATTAACTAAAAAGGGAGATTAATTGAGTAAATTAATTTCATAATGGTTAAAAGAGGAAATTATGTGTTGAACATGATAATTATTTCAATTTTTTTAAGTTTAAAGAGGCTCGGGTAATTAATTTTAATTAATTCGTCTTTATTTCTATTATATCCTAAACTCTTTAGAACATTTAAAAATTAGCCGAATTTCCCTAAATCTTTCAAATTTGGCTATCTCCTACAGATTGAAATGGCCACATTTATCTAAATAACCCCTCAACAACCTTTGTTTCTGCCAGCTTTTGGGCCAAAACAATCCCAAAACCCGCTTGGCCCGTCCCCATTTCCCCTCTAGCCCACTCCATCTTTCTTCCGACTTGGTCCAGCCCACCATCAACACCCCTATACTCATTCCATTTTCCCCTTTCTCTTTTTTACACATAAACAAAACCAAAAACACCCTTTTCCCCTCTCTCTCTCTCCTCGTCTCCTTCTCTCTACGATAACAAACAAACCCAGAAGCTCCCTCCATCAACAGTACCTAAACGCAGCTGTAACAGCTCCAAAATGACGCCTTACTCTCATGATTCTCCATCAAAACCCCATTAAATCCTCTGTTTCCGTCATCTGTTGAAGGGAGAGAAAAACCACGAAGGTTCTAGAAGGACAGGTGTTACCCCAACGTTCCATCCCAAAAATCTCGGCTAATTACGCTCAACTTTTGTTCGTTTGTGTACGAATTTGTACAGACGTGGCCTCAATTCCTTTGCCTCCAAGAAATTCCAATTTGAAATTCGAATTCCTCAAGCAATTCCTAGAAAACCCCTATGTTTTCCCCCCTATTTCCTCCAGAAATTTTCCTATATAAACCCCCTCTTTCATTGAGTTGGGTAGCTGGCCTTAGGGAAAAAATTGAGGATTTTGGGGAAGCACTTCTCTAATCCTACGCAACCAAGTCAGTTTTCAGAGAGAAATACACTGAAAATTTGATTTTTGATGGGTCAAAGTTAAACTCTGGTGGTGTCGAAGTTCTCCGTTGAAGCTCGTTCTCAGGTCTCTGCTCTGAAGAATGTAAAAACCTCACTTTCTTATGTCGTTTCCTTTAGAGTTATGTAGTGTCATAATTTCCTAGAAGTTTTCATGTTGGTTTTTAGGCTGGTCTTGTTTGATTTGGTGTTAAGAAATGACGACTGGAAGCTGTAAAAAATTTCTGTTGAAATGGTGGTTAAGTGTCAAAGCCTTGAAGTTTTCATTTTATGCTCTTTCTTCTCTGCTTTTTTCTCATTTTAACAACCACTTTTCTGTATGCTCAAATGTTTATCTCGTTTAGCCTGTAGAAATTATGTTCAGGAACTCTGTCTTTCTCTCTGTATATGGCGAGGTGTTTAAAAGTAAGATAGGATTTCTTGAACATATGTCTTTGCTTTGTAGTTGATTCCAAGAAATGGAAAAAATGTGAGTGCCGAATATTGCTTGAGATGGTAGCATGAATAGCCTATACTTCATCCCTGTAACTGCCATTTTCACATCCTGTATCTAGGTGTCTTTAAAAATTATTTTGGTTGCCTAAGTTTAAGCTATGAATTCATCCTTCTAAAGAAATTGAATGCCATTTTTGCTGACTAATTTCCTGTTCATTACATGATTGTCTCTTCGACAAAGTATTCTAAGAAATCAAGTTCATCCTTTATGCCTCATGAAAAGTAGCAGTAATCATTTATTGTCTGACTTTCATAGAGGCGTTGTGATATAGTATTCAACATGTTTGTTTGTGTGTTGAAATCATTAATCTGACTTAATGCTTCACTTGTGTTTTAAAATTGCTACTTTGAAGATTAAGTGTCATACGAGAAACATGTTAATCTGCTTGTGCATCAACATTTTTCCAGCATGAAAAAAGCATTTTAAGAAATGGTCTTTTTCTGCTTGTATGGTCCATTTTTTACAAACTCGATTTCTTGATTTTGATGTTCTTAGTTGTTTTCCGTGTCCATCTCCATTTTATTGGAATGATCTAGTATATTAGAATTTCCACAGTTTAATCATGAAGGTTTGGTCAATTTAGAATCAAGTTAAAAGGGTAAATTTTCTTTCTCGATCATGTTTTGTATACATTATTCACATAGGTTCATAAAATTCACTGGATGCTCGTCCATAACATATGCTTCAGTTTCGTGATGAGTAAAATTGTGAATGGGATGATTCATATTTCTTCTAAAAAACTCCTTTGTATGAGCTAATACGGACATTTGATCAAATATTTGTTTGTATCTCTTTCAGTTAATGGTCTGTTCATAGCTCAACAATGATTTAACACCCTTCTTCTCTTTCTATGAATAGTTTTAAGTTACCAAATTGATCCACTACCCATCCTTAATATAAAAGATGAGCTGGCTTTTATTGTTTGATGCATTAATTCATCCCACTTTCGTTTATGAAAATTTGATCTTGTTCAAATACTAATCCTTCTTTCTTTTCTTCTTATGTGACATTGTCCTCGAGTCTACTCCAGACTCCCTCTCCCTCGTATTTCATTGGCATCACATGCCCAACCCTTCATCTATTAAGTCACCCCGAAGACCATGGCAAATAGGCTGAAAGAAAATGGGCCAAAAGGCTCCCACGCAGATGTAGCAGTAGCAGTCCATATGGACTGGAGGTGGAGAATGCTGGACTGAAAGTCCAAGGCATCAGAGTTGGGTCAAAGCCCAAACTTAGTTTAGGACAGGTCTTAGTTTGGGCCAAAGCCTAAATTAATTAAGCCAAGAGCTTAATTACCTCTCTCTCCCTTTAATTTTTTTGTATTTATTTAGTTAAGTTTATTTGTATGATTAACTGAACTAACTCTTTTAACTTAGTGAATTATCCCCAAAGAATAAACACTTCTTGTTATTTACTTTTGTTTGCTTCATGTGAAAATAATTAAATCATTTTAAAATCATTAAATCGAGCATGATGTTTTCCTTTAAAATAAATTCTTTATGTGTTTTCTTAAACATTTCTAAAAATGCATGTCAATCTTTTCTTATCAAGTTAATCTTCTATGATTTGTAAAATCAAAAATTAAAACAAGATATTTTAATACAAGATATTTTCATGAGTTAGTAAAAAAAAAAGAGTTGTTTTCAAACAAGTTAGGATAACCGCAAGTTAGCGGATATCCCAAGTGCCTTAAAAACCTTCTCGAGATATTAATAGGAACCTCTTACCCTTAATCTCTTAATCTTTTTTAATTTATATCTGTTTTGACTTTAAAAGATTTTTATAGGTTTTTTCTTGGTTCTTACTTTTATAAAAACTAAGTGGCGACTCTTGCTTTTAAATTGAAAACATTTTGAAACTTTAACTTGAGATTTTCGAAATGAGTTTTTAAATATAAGTCATTTTTCCCTTAAAACACTCAGTAGGCATCATCGGCCGACTGAGCACGTATAAGATATAAAAATAGTATATAGCAGATAGCAAGAAAGTAATGACAGAAGCAATAGATAAAGCACAAGAAACTAGCACAGAGAATAGACAACCAAGAGTTATAAGCATACAATGCTAGCATAGAAGATAATCATAACACAGAAACACACGAGTAAGAAAGAGGGGCGCACCTGGGATCCTTGCAATAGTATAAGTAAAGAGAGAGAGAATCAGGAACATGGCGGTATACCGCTAACCTCAAGTAAGAAGGGAAAGAAGGAAAGCAAACCAACATAATTAACTAGAAGCCATAAGAGTAACTAAAACATACTAAAAACACCAAATCTCAAGATAAGCATGAACCAGTATCGATCTCACAATTTAAAACCTAGAATGGAATAACTAAGCCACCAGAACCAAGAGTTCCACTTAGAATCAAGATAAGGAATAACGTCTGATAAATCACAACCGCTCAGGAGGACATACGACGGAGCCTCAAAGATATAGGACTCACTAGCCTCTCAATACTCAAGCCCAAAACTCGGAGCCTCAACATGCTAAAACTTACCAATTCACAAGAACCAAGGACCATAACTAGCTCTATGAAATGACATGAGTAATATAATCTACATACAGTCTCAACGGTCGCCCATATAACCAAGGAACATAATCAAGTGAAAACAAACTCTCCGGCCGCACATACAACTAGAGCGTACATTGAACACACAGCAAACAAGGGTAGAATCCAAGTGAAATAAGCATGATGATATGATATGATGAATTTGTAACCAAGTGTGATCGTAGTGTTGCATGTTACCTCCTCCGGTGCCCCAAAGGTCCAGTAGAGGTGGGATCCATGGAAGGATTTCTCCCAAGTACATCTGCTCCGTTGTAAGACCCTCCCTCCAATCACTATTGGCCTAGCACTTGGTCTAGAATAGTAAGGTCCATGGAGTTCTACTCATAGACCACATAATAACACAAAACTCAATATATCTCAACCATCAGAATCTCATAGTACGTGCTCGTATTCGATCTGAGTCTAAATCAGTAGCCATGTATCAATAACCCTCATCAAGGTACCTGGAGCATATCCGGGTCAAAAGAAACAGTCATATCTCAATAACCCTCATCGAGGGTGTCCGAAGCATATCTGGGTCTAAAAAAAAAATCAACTATCAAAATCCCTAAACAGGGTGCCCGACTCGTATCAGGGTCTAAATCCATAGAAAACCATGTATAGCGCTATGGTCCAGCCGAGCCTACTATCAGGATGAAAACCAGTAATCAAGTCATCATAATCTCTCCTCTACTCTGAGAGGTTTCGTAAAAGTCCGTTTAAAAGCCCTTTCAAAGTCATTTACCAAAAACGGTCCCTCAAGGCCATGCAAAGTTTAGAAAATCAATTATAGTAGGCCCGAAGCCAAATAATTAGTAACACTTGCAGGGAAAACCTTTTCATGTATGATATGCTCGCAAACAATAGAGTAGCCCAAAATGGCTCACAAACATTTCCTATCGGCCCTGCAGAGGCTCAACAGCCCTACAACAGTCATAACCAGCCTAGAAGGATATATCTATGTCCGAGACTCACAAACATTCCCAAATAACCCACCATCTATGTTCCAGAGTCAATAGAAGGCCACACAGGACCACAAGGGTAGTATATAATACTGATACGAATACTACAATCAACGTACAAAATAAACGGACAGAAAAGGTGGAGAAGGTCTGGGGTACCAACCTATAACAACCCATCCAAGGATGCTAATTAATGCAGTTATAGCCTATATACGCAGAGTCTAGGTAGGGAAAGCCATAACCTACCTTTCATCCGATGAATAGCTGCGGGGATGGCATCGTCCGGGCTCGAACTACTCCGGGGAACTCCAAATTATGAAACCATTATCAATGCAATAATCTACACATTAATATGAGACTAATGATACCCATAATGCTATAAAAATAGGTGGGTCGAAGTTTGGGTCACCGGCATGCTCGTGGGCCCCGCAACCAAAACTCGAAACTGAAAATGAAAATAAACAAAATGGTCACAATGAGCATGGGGTTACATGACCAGAAAATCAAGGTAATTGGGCAAGAAATTTGAGCTAGAACAGCCCCTAAAAGTCAAGGAACCAAAGAAGGAATTTAGGAACGAAAAACCAGATATTGGGCGAGAATCACTTGCCACAACAAGAGAAAACGTCAAGGAGGTGAGTTCCATGAACCCACGAGCATGCAAGCCCAAGAAAAAAAAATCTACAAGAAATTTTCGAGCTTTGAGATTTTGCAACAATGGAGGGGATTTAAAGAATGAAAATCGGAGATTAGCAACTAACCTTTCAGATTAATGACGGAAAAGTGCTCCCGAAGCTACGGTGAGTTTACCCCAAGAAAATGATGGCCAGAAGTGGAGAAAATTGAGTTTGGGAGCTTTTATCGCTAGAGGAATGAAGTTGGAATGAGAAAAAGAAGGGGAAGACTTAATTTTATACATTACCAGCAGATACCGCAATTGCGGCACTTTTGTCGCAATTTTGGACTCCGCAAATGCCGCCAAAGCACCACAAATGCGGAAAAACACCGTAAATGCGGCATTTCACCACAATTGTGGTGGCCGCAAATGCGGTCAAAAGTCCGCAAATGCGGACCCAATAGGTACAACAAAACTCAACCAAGCTAAAAACTTTGAATGGGCCCTCGGGATTCATCTGGGGTTCCACGGAAACAAACGAATATAGCTATTTCACTAGAAACTGCATTCCGGATCCAATAGAATCAATGAATATCCCATTGGAGGTCGATTTAATGAAAAGTGGCCTCCACGCCCAAAATCAACCTTTAGCCAACTATTTGCAAAATGGAACCAAGTGGCCAAAAATAAGTCTGGAAGCCTCGGGACCCGAACCAATGGTCCCTATAGCCTAAACTTGACATTTTGGAGTTAACATCGCTGACGAAATTTTTATCCGAGGTTGTCTTCTCCGAATGTTGACCAAAGTCAACCAAACAAGCTGATAACGCCCAAACTACACCTCAAATTAAAGAAGCGTAAGCAGTCGTAGTCAAATATAGAACCCAACTAGGTTGGGGTCGAATCCCACAGAAAATATGGTGAGAATTAAGTCGTTAGTGAAGTATGTGACTAATAGTCAATAAGTTCCGGTAAATAAAGGGGGTTTTGTGTGATCAACTTGTAAACAAAACAAACAATAATGTATGCGAAATAATCAGTAGGAGAATGAACTAGGGAAGTGTTTACCATGGCGTTGGTAACAATGTCGATCCTAGGCTTAATCGGGTTCTTTTTATATGCGTGTCACGATGTGATTGAAGTAATGGTATCGTCTAAACGTCTCTCGACCAAATAAACAAATTTCCTTTTCTATTCTCTCGAACTCGAAAAGATGTGCTTTTTAGATTTCAACCTTAAACATCAAGTAGATTAATCTAGTTACAGCATTAATCATTAGACGAGAGTTAGTAGTCTCGAATCCTTGTTGTTAATCAAGTTTCCCGGTTTAATCTCTTTACTCAAGCAAATTAAACCTAGGCATGTTCTAATGTTTGCAACCACTAGAAAACGTTAAATAATGAATGATTAACAACGTGACAATACATATATTGAACCCAACGCTACCCGGAATCTATATCGCTACGTTTGCCATGGCTCCCACAACCCTAGTTATGGGAGGTTTAGTTACTCATGCTTGTAGAAGAACAAAATAAAGCAATATTCATAATAAAGAAAAGAGATCCTTACAATGTATTGAAAACAATCTTTAATTAATCCAAGAGCAAGAACAACAAAATCCCAAGAACGATTCAAGAACACAAATTCAAGAAGTAGAAAACGTGTTTCTTGCTCTCCAAGTCGACTAAAACTCCTAAAATTATTTAGTAACGTGTGTAAAAACTATTGGAAAGGTAATGATGTAAAATAAACCTAACATAGGGTATTTATAGCAGTCTAGGAAACCAATCCCAAAAACGTCCGGATTCCGCGTAGCGGACTGCCTAAGTGTGACGGCCAGGGTGACGGACCGTCACAGGGTTGACGGACCGTCGCCAGGACCGTCACCCTTAGGCAGTGGGCTGCCTCACTTGCTGCCTTGGTGTGACGGTTTGGGTGACGGACCGTCACACCCTTGACGGACCGTCACCTGAACCGTCACTCTTATCCAGAATGCTCTTTTTCGCGTATTTCCTTCCGTTTCCATGTTTGTCTCCATTTCCTACAAATATAACATAAAAACATCAAAAACGACGACGGTTGCTTGAAAACGTACGATTGTTCTTAGTTAAAAGGAGTCGAAAGTTCCGTAAATTGGCGGCACATCACAAGCTCAACTGGTTTGGAAACATAGAATGAGAGAGAATTCTAAGCTGAAAAGCTCCCGGATCCCAAACAAAGATCCCACTAGACCAAAGTCCACGCTCTGGAGCTAACGGAACTGTCGAAATTCAATTTCGAGCACGTTCACCAAGGATGATGACTGAAGTCAATTATTTCCAAAGTTAAAAGCTCTAAAACCAGGAATGGACAAAAAGACCAAGCAAACAGCCTGGGCACCAAACTATCGGTCCCAGCAAGCCATAAATGGCTTGGGGCCGCTACAGGCAAGCTCTAACGGTACAAGAAAGGCCAACACACGTAAATGACCGGAAGGGTCATTACATCATCCACTTCTAAAAAGACTTTTATCCCCGAAAGTCAGGAAAGAAGGAAGGACTAGAGATTAACAGAACAACGGATATGAAGCCCGCACTACTCTCTCGGACAACCCGGGTAGCCTCCTCAACCGGACGACACCAAACAAAAAAGGACCAAACAAAGCAACCAAGCCTAAACTTCTTACTAGCCAAGCTAGATTTCAAACTCAAACTTCAAAATGCCAAGGGTCTGCTAACCCAAACTGAACTTCGAGAATCTCAACCGACAAACACCGACACAACACTGAAACCAGAGAAGCAAGGCGACCAACACAGAGAACTCAAATCATCAAACCTACAACCAAACTTACCAGAAAGACATCACCGCAAAAAATCTTAACTCACGAACCCGCTGATATGCAAAGCTCTTTTATTCTGAATAGAACCATTCGCACCATAACAGGAAGTTGCATGCAAGTCGAACACTCAACCACCCTCGAAGCATCAACTAACACACCAGAAATCCACAGTTTTCGCTTATACTCTACCATGAATGAAGTCAACCTTTATACTCAAATGCAACCCAAGCTAAGCTATAACTTACTAGCATTGCCATCCAAGATCACCACCGTAGCGTATCCTCAAAAACTGGAGTTACCTGCCCGACTGGACATCGACAAACAAATGAACTCTTCTGCTAACATCAAACTCGATAATAGAATCCAACTGAACAACCCATCTGAACCCGACTGAAGTTTTACACCAGGGTAAGTAAAGTCATGTATGAACACCCTGTGTTGACGGAGAAACTTCCAAACTGTAGAATGAACCCAACTTTGCTACACCGTGTCAAGTCTAAATCGACTGGAAGCGAATGAACCAGGGCAACCTGCCCAACAGACCCAAACTAAAACCAAGATCCTGCAAGTATTGTGGTAAGTCTACCACGAAATCCGTAGCCATCACTAAGCCCCCAACTCTAAGAAACACTGTTGATACCTTGAATTCTCGAAAACCCTTTGGATTTAAATTGTCTTACCAATCTCACCTCGGAAAGAGTCTACCATCCCATGAATATCAATTCAAAATACCCCGAAGGCAAAAGAAAGACGTGCCTGGGGTTCAAAGTCACCATCTAGATATAGAATTTCTGCATATACCTTCAACACATCCCTTTGGCCCGAATCAACCGCTCTACCGTATCAGCACAGAAACCAACCATCCCAAAGCATACCACATACCAAATTTCTAGTCCACACTGGCAAAATCTAACCAGCACTGGAACCTCGCATAAAAGACAACCCTTGAAGAATCAACTAATCGAGCTTTTTAAACTCTCGGCAATTAATGGTGACAACCAGTCTCTAAGTATCATTAGAACTCCAAAATAGTCTTGCTAGCCTCAATCCGCACAACCAGGTCACATCAAGGACACACCACCGCTGAACCTCAAACTTACACCACAGATTATGTCCAACTGTAAAAGAAGATGCCTCGTACTATCTAGAACACCGCCAAAATCTGGAATGTCCAGCCTAACTCAAAGGTTAGACAAGGACTAGGTGTTCAAGGAAAACTATAACTCCACAACTAAAATGGGAAAACTAAGTCATTCGAACTCGATGCCTTCCAACCCAAGAAGCTGCAACTGAAAAGAACCAACCACAAACCATCCAGAGTAGTTTGCTAGCCCACGATTCAGAAACCCAACTTTAAATTTTCCAACCAAAGCTTTTGTCGAACATGTATGCTGCCAATAAACCTTTAGGAACCGGAGCCAACTAGGCTTTGAATATGCAAGTTGCTAAAACCGTAGCTGCTACTGAAATCTCAAACCAATCAAAGAAAAATCACTGCAATACATAGTCGGACGAACTAAGTCACCAACACACAATCCCAAGCAAATCTTTGTCGTCACCTCTGTCAACTAATAAAACATATAAGCACGAACAAGGAGTCATCTCCCTCCATTTTCAACTAAACAAAACCTTTTCTTAGCATATACTGCACCTTACAAACCTCTTCTCAAATAAAATCTTGAGCCATTACCTTAGTTCTCACATCTATATTGCCAAACTCAATAAAGAAGGAGAAGAATGGGTCGGATTCCCAACTCACCCAAAATGTTACGAGTACAACTCAGCCACGAGGCTACTGTCAACACTTAGTTGAAAATGCTAAAGCCAAAACCTAATCACAATGCAAAAATCAAAAGCTCATCCAGAGAACTATGATCGAAATCCATTCCGATTGGAACTGGGGAAAACGATAAGTCAACCCAACCAGACAAAAAACTGAAGGAGATTATGGGAACAACCCACATACCTGCCAACCTCCTAAACCAACCAACAAAAAGGGTCGACTCTAAACACCTGAGAAGATGAAACCAATCAAAGCACGCTAGCATAACCAACATCTCCCAACTTAATATAAAATCTCAACTCCGGCCCAACTACCGGTATCACATCGAATGAACACCAGAACCTCTAGCAAAAGCTAGGTAACAGCCTAGGCAACAACCATCTAGGACCACTCAAAAGGAAGACTTAACACAAGCCTAAAACCATAACAAAACCAGAGGCAAAACACCCATAAAAGATACTAACAAGAACTACCCCCGAGTTACGACGCTGGGTAAACACCTCACAAGAACAACTCACCCCCATCCACTACTAAGGAATAAACTACCACGAAAACAACGCATAGATACTACAATTCAAGTAGTCAAACAACTAAATAAGTAGCAGGTAAGCATATAAGCAAATAAATAACAGAAGGGGCAGAATCACAATACGAGCAGGACTATCACAAGTCGAAGGTAGAAAAAGCCTAACCTGGAGCAACGATATAAGGAACCTATACCACGGACCCACCAAGAGGGGCATCAGACTGATGGGGTCTAACTCTGGACTGAGTAGTCGAAGTTGAAAGCTCTACCATCCCTCACCGGGGATAGGCTCTATAAAGGAGACCAACTTCCCCATAATCATAAAAACCAAGATGACCAGGATAAAAAATTGTGGGGCAATACCTAGCAAAGTGCCCACTCTCACCATAACAAAAATAGCCTCTACTAGATGAAGTCCGATGGAAAGATCTCACAAAACCTGACCGGCCACCATGGCCTACACAACCTAAAAGCAAACCTCGAAGACCCTGACTTGTAAAAAATCCACTTTCCTCGACATGCCCTATACCATCACCCCCTGAAACCTGTGGAGTAACTGAAACTGGCCAGGTAGATAAGAAGCAATGGAACCTATCTCTGGTGGAGAACCCCCTACCTCGAGCTTGAGAACCTCGGGAACTATCCTGGCGACAATTTTTCATAGAACCACCTCCATAAGCCTCAAAGCACAAAGCCTCGATAGCCCAAGCATGATCCACTACCTGAAGGAAGGTAGTCCCAACAACCAAATAGTTAATTGCCAAACAGAGCAGTGAAATCAAACCCCCAATAAAGCTCCGAACTCTATCAAACTCTGAAGGCACAGTCCTAGAAGTACGCCTCACCATCTCGTGAAATCTTTTCTCATAGTCCAACACCGACATACAACCCTGCTGGAGAACTGAAAGCTCAACCCTAGCTGAAGCACTGCTCGTAGAACCGGTTACTGAAACACCCATCGGAAGACTCAGAGTCCTAGCCATGGTGTCCTGAAGAACTGGGGTTGCTTTAAATCCAATTGGAAGCTGGGATGTCCCCACACCCCCTATCTGATGCGGTAAACTCTTACTCTGAAGTCCTGGCACTGAAGAAAGCACTGAAGCGACAGGCACAGAAGCCTCGACATCACCTGATGTCGAACTCATCTTAGGCATCTGAGAAGGAATGAAACAACCAAAGTTTTTAGAAGTCAATAAAGCCAGTAACGCACGATAAAGAATGATACCAAATATATATATAAAGAAACTACGCCAACCCCAAGACTTGGTATCGATAGTACATAAGCTTCTAATAGAATACAAGTTCTAGAAGTAATAAAATACAATATAAATCTGTCTCTGAAAGTATAAGGAGTAACAGTGCCAAAAGATGCGATGTGGTCAAGCCCTAACCATCAGGTGCTCACCCTAGTCTTGAATGTCCAAAAGCTGCACGATTCTCCAATGCGATCAATGGTGAAAGCTCAACTAATATCTGCACTAGAAAGATGTAGAAGTGTAGTATGAGCACCAAGACAACGGGTACTCATTAGGCACATCAGCCGAGTGAGCGCATATAAGATATAAAAATAGTAAATAGCAGATAGCAAGACAACAGTCATGGAAGCAATAGAGAAAGCTCAAGAAACTAGCACGGAGAATAGACAACCAAGAGTTATAAGCATGCAATGCTCTAACACAGAAACACAGGTGTAAGAAAGAAGGACGCACCTGGGCTCCTTGCAACAATAGTATAAATAAAGAGAGAGAGAATAAAAAATATGGCGATATACCGATAACCTCAAGTAAGAAGGGAAAGAAGGAAAGCAACCCAACATAATAACTAGAAGCCATAAAAGTAACAAAAACAAACTAAAACACCAATTCTCAAGAGAAGCATGAACCGGGATCTATCTCACATTTACAACCTAGAATGAATAACTAAACCACCAGAACCAAGAGTTCAACTCAGAATCACAATAAGGAACAACGTCCGATAAATCACAACCACTCAGGAGGACACACGGAAGAGCCTCAAAGATATAGGACTCACTAGCCCCTCAATACTTAAGCCCAAAACCCGGAGCCTCAACAGGATATAACTTACCAATCCACAAGAACCAAGGACCATAACCCGCTCTATAAAATGACAGGAGTAATATAAACTACCTACAGTCCCAACGGTTGCCCATACAACTAAGGAATGCAATCAAGTGAAAACAAACCCTCCGGCCGCCCTAACAACCGGAGCATACACTGAACACACAACAAACAAGGGTGGAATGCGAATGAAATATGCATCATTATGTGATATGATGAATCTAGAATCAAGTGTGATCGCAGTGCCGTATGTTACCCCCTCCGATGCCCCAAAGGTCCAATAAAGGCGGGATCCATGGAAGGACATTTCTCGAGTACCTCTCCTACACCGTACATCCCCTCCCTTCGGTCACCGTTGGCCCATAGCATTTGGTCCGTAATGGTAGGGTCCATGGAGGTCTACTTGTAGACCACATACTAACAGAAAAGTTAATATATCTCAATAATCAGAATCTCGTAGTACGTGCTCGGATTTGATCTGAGTTTAAATCAGTAGTCATGTACCAATAACCCTCATCAAGGATGACCGGAGCGTATCTAGGTCTAAAGTAGTAGTCATGTCTCAATAACCCTCATCGAAGGTGCCCGGAGCCTATCCGGGTCTAAAATAGAAATCAAGTTTCAAAATCCCTAAACAGGGTACCTGGCTCGTATACGGGTCTAAATTCATAGAAAACAATGTCTAGCGCTACGGTCCAGCCGAGCCTAGTATCAGGATGAAAACCAGTAATCAAATCATCATAGTATCCTCTCTACTCCGAGAGGTTTCATAAAAGGCAGTTTCAAACCCATTTCATAATTCTTTTAACGAAAATGGGCCCTCGAGGCGATGCAAAGTTTAGAAAATCAATTATATTAGGCCCAAAGCCAAATTAGTAGTTAAACATGCAGGGAAAACCTTTTCATGTATGATATGCTCGCAAATAATAGAGTGGCCCAAAATGGCTCACACACATTTCCTATTGGCCCTGCACAGGCTCAACAGCTCTACAACAGATAATAACCAGCCTAAAAGGATATCTCTATGTCCGAGACTCATGGAAATTCCCAAACAACCCACCATCTATGCTCCAGAGTCAATACAAGGCCACACAGGACCACAAGGGTAATATACAACACTAATACGAATACTACAATCAACGTATGCAATAAACAGATAGAAAATGTGGACAAGGTCTGGGGTACCAACCTATAACAACCCACCCAGGGATGCTAATTAATGTAGTTATAGCCTATATACGCAGAGTCTGTATAGGGAAATCCATGACCTACCTGTCATTCGATGACTAGCTGCGAGAATGGCGTTGTCCTGGCTCGAACTGCTCCGGGAGGCTCCAATTGGCGAAACCATGATCAATATAATAATCTACATATTAATAGAAGACTAATGATACCCATAATGCTATAAAAATAGTTGGGTCAAAATTCGGATCACCGGTGGGCCCGTGGGCCCTGCAACTCGAAACCAAAAACAAAAATAGATAAAATGGTCACAATGACCATGGGGTTACATGCCCGGAAAATCAAGGTAATTGGGAAAGAAATTCGAGCCAGAACAGCCCCTAAAAGTCAAGGGACCAAAGAAGGAATTTAGGAATGAAAAATCAGAAATTGGGCGAGAATCACTTACCACAATGAGAGAAAACGTCAAGGAGGTGAGTTCCAGGAACCATGAGCATGCAAGCCCAAGAAAACAGAATCTACAAGTAATTTTCAAGATTTAAGAATTTACAACAATGGAGGGGATTTAAAGAATGAAAATCGGAGATTAGCAACGAACCTTCCGATTAAATGACGGAAAAGTGCTCCCGAAGCTACGGTGAATTTACCCCAAGAAAACAATGGCCAAAAGTGGAGAAAAATTGAGTTTGGGAGCTTTTATTGATGGAGGAACGAAGATGTTATGAGAAAATGAAGGAGAAGGCTTAATTTTATACATTGCCAGCAGATATCGCAATTGTGGCACTTTTATCGCAATTGCAGACTCCGCAAATGTGGCCAAAGCACCGTAATTGCGGAAAAACACCCAAATGCAGTATTTCATCCCATATTGCGGTGGCTGCAAATGCGGTCAAATTTCCGCAAATGCGGACCCAACAGGTACAACAAAAACTCAGCCAAGCTAAAACCTTTGAATGGACCCTCGAGATTTATTCAGGGTCCCACAGACACAAACGAATAGAGCTATTTGACTAGAAACGGTATTTTGGATTTAACGGAATAATCAAAAATCCCATCGAAGGTTGATTTAACGAAAAAGTAGGCCCCGTGCCCAAGGCCAACTATTTCTAAAACAGAACCCAATGGCCGAAAACAAGTTCGGAAGCCTCGGGACCCGAACCAATGGTCCCTCTAGCCTAAACTCGATGTTTCGAAGCTAACAACGCTTACAAAATTTCCATCCGAGGCCATCTTCTCCAAATATTGATGAAAGTCAACCAAACAAGCCCAACTGGCCTGAAAACACAGAATGAGAGAGAATTCCAAGCTGAAAAGCTCCCGGATCCCGACCAAAGTTCCCGCTAGACCAAAGTCCAAGCTCCGGAGCTAACAAAACTGTCGAAATTCGATTCTGAGCATGTTCACCAAGAATTTTGACTGAACTCAATGATTTCAAAAGCTTAAAGCTCTAAAACAAAGAACGGCCAAAAATACCAAACAAACGGCCTGGGCACCGAACTACCAATCCCAACAAGCCATAAGTGACTAGGGGCCGCTACAAGCAAGCTCTAATAGTACAAGAAAGGTGAAATGCGTAAATGACTGGTGGTTATTACATCAGCCACTACTAAAAATACTTTCGTCCCCGAAAGTCAGGAAAGAAGGAAAGACTAGAGATTAGCCAAGCTAGATTCCAAACTCAACTCCAAAACTCTAAAACTCAATAGAACTCAACTCCAAAACTCTAAAGATTTGCCGACCCAAACTGATCCTCGGGAAGCTCAACCAGAAGCACCGACACAACACTGAAACTAGAGAAACAAGGCGTTTAACACAGATAACTCGAATCTTCCAAACCACAACCAAGTTCGCCAGAAAAGCCAACAACCATAACTCTAACTCATGAACCCGCTGATATGCAAAACCCTTTTATTCTAAATTAAATCCTTTCGCACCATAACAGGAAGTTGCATACAAGTCAAACACTCAACCAATCTCGAAGCATCAACTGACACACCGGAGATCCACAGTCTTTGCTTATACTCTACCATGAACGAAGTCACCTCTTTTTGCCCAAAATTCTGTCAAGTCAAGCTATAGTCCACTAGCATTTGCCATCCAAGATAAAAACTTGGTGCGTACCCTTGAAAACTGGAGTTACCTATCCTGACTGATCATTAACCAATGAATGGACATTTTTTCTAACATCAATCTCGCTAACTGAACCCGACTGAGCAACCCATATTAATCCGACTTAAGTCCGCACACCAAAGTTAGGAAAGGCATATATGAATACTTTGTGTTGACGGAGAACTTCCAAACTGTAGAACAAAACCAACCTCGCTGAACAGGACCCAAACAAAAATTGATATCCTTCAAGGAGTGTGGTAATCCTACCACGAAGTCCGTCATCATTAGCTAACCCCCAAACTCTAAGAAACACTGCTGCTACTCTGAATACTCGAACACCATTCAGATTTGAAATCACCTTACAACTCTCACCTAAGGAAGAAGTCCACCATGCCACGAATATCAAGTCAAAACACCCCGTAGGCAATGGAAAAGGATCCTGGGGTGCAAGTTTGAGAGTTAGATATAGAAATTATTGAATACACCTTCAACTCATCCCTTTGGCTCGAATCAACCGCTCTACTGTATCAGCACACATACCCACCATCCTGAAGCATACCACATACCGTACTTCTAGTCCACAATGGCCGAGTCTAACCAACACTGGAACCCCACATAAAAGACAACTCTGGAAGAATCAACTAAACAAGCTTCCCAACTCTCGGTAAATGAATAGTGACCACCAGTCTCTAAGTATCAATATAACTCAAAATAGCCTTGCTAACCTCAACCCTCACAACCTGATCACATATAGCATACACCATTGCTGAATCTCAAACTCACACCGCTGAGTCTGTCTAACCATGGTAGAAGGAACCTCATACTATCTAGAACACCACAAAAATCTGGAATGTCCAGCCTAACTCAAAGGTTAGCCAAGGACTAGGCCAACTGTCACTGCACAACTGAAATGGGGAAGCTAAATTGTCTGAACTCATTGCCTTCCAACCTATGAAGCTACAATTGAGAAGAACCGACCATGAACCATCCGGAGTAGTTTGCTAACCCACGATTCTAAAACTCAACCTCAATTGCTGATCAATGCCTCTGTTGAAACCTATAAGTAGACTCATCCACCATCGAAGAACACTAATAGAGTTGGAGCCAACTAGGCCATAAATACATAATTTGCCCAATTCATAGATGCTATTGAACCCCAAACTGATCGAAGTAAAAGCCACTGCAATCCGTAAATGGCTGAATCAAATCACCAACACACGATCCCAAAGCAAACCTTTTTGGTCACCTCAGTCAACTACTGAAGCACATAAGCATGAACAAGGAGTCATATCCCTCTTTTTTCAACTAAACAAAACCTCTCTGTAGCATATACTGAACCTTACAAACTCCTTCTCAAATAAAATCTGGAGCCATTACCTTAGTTCTCATGTCTATATTGCCAAACTCAATAAAGCAGGAGAAGAATGGGCCAGATTCCCAACTCACCCAAAATGCTACGAGTACAACTCAGTCATGAGGCTACTGTCAATATTTAGTTGAAAATGCTAAAGCCAAAACCCAATCACAATGCCAATTTTAAAAGCTCATCCAGAGAACTATGATTGAAATTCATTCCGATTGGAACCGGGGAAAACAATAAGACAACCCAACTGGATAAAAAACTGAAGGAGACTATGGGAACAACCCACATACCTGCCAACCTCCTAAACCAAACAACAAAGAGGGTCAACTCTAAACACCCAAGAAAATTAAGACGATCAAAGCACACTAGCATAACCAACATCTCCCAACTTAAGACAAAATCTCAACTCTGAAACAACTACCGGTATCACATCAAACCAACACCAAAACCTCTAGCAAAAGCTAGGTAACAGCCTAGGCAACAACCATCTAGGACCACTCAAAAAGAAGACTTAACACAAGCCTAGAGCCATAACTAAACCAGAGGCAAAACATCCAGAAAAGAGACTAACAAGAACTACCCATGAAAAACGATTCCGGGTAAACACCTCGCAAGAACAACTCACCCCCATCCACTACTAAGGAATAAACTACCACAAAAACAACGCATAAAATCTATAATCCAGAAATCAACCAACTAAACAAGTACCAGGTAGGCATATAAGCAATTAGATGACAGAAAGGATAGGATCACAATACGAGCAGGACTATCACAAGTCGAAGGTAACAGGATCCTTACCTGGAGCAATGTTATCAGGAACCTCTACCTTGGGCCCACCAAGAAGGGCATCAACCTGACGGTGTCTAACACTTGCCGGAGTAGTCAAAGCTGAAGGCTCTTCCATCCCTTGCTAGGGACAATCTATAGAATAGTGGACAAACTCCCCACAATCATAACAACTACACCGACTGGAATGCGCGATCGTGGGGAAATCCCTAACACAGTGGCCATACTCACCATACTGAAAGCAAAACCCACGGAAATAAGTCGAGCGAGAAGATCTCGCTGAACCTGATTGGCCATCATGACCTACACAACCTGAATGCAAACCTCAAAGAACCTGACCCATAACAAATCCACTCTGCTCGACATGCCCTTTACCATCACTCTCTGTAACCTATGGATTAACTGAAACTGGCCTGGTAGATAAGAAGTAATAGAACCTATCTCTGGTGGAAAATCCCCTACCTCAAGTTTGAGAACCTCAAGAACTGTCCTGGCAATGATGTTTCTTAGAACTACCTCTATAAGCCTCACGGCATAAACCCTCGATAACCCAAGCATAATCCACTACCTGAAGGAAGGTAGTCCCAACCATAACCAAATGTTCGGTCGCCAAATGAAGTGGTGAAATGAAACCTCCAATAAAGCTCTAAACCCTATCAAACTCTGAAGGCACAGTCCTAGAATTACGCCTAACCATCTCATGAAATCTTGCCTCATAGTCCAACACCGACATACCACCCTGCTAGAGAACTGGAAGCTCAACCCTAGTTGAAGTACTGCTTGTAGAACCGGGTACTGAAACACCTACCGGAGGACTCAGAGTCCTAGCCACGGTGTCCTGAAGAACTGGAGTAGCTATGAACCCAATCGGAGGCTGGGATGACCCCGCACCCCCTTTTCTGGTGCGGTAAACTCTTATTCTGAAGTCCTGGCGCCGACAGAAGCATTGAAGCAATAAGCATAGAAGCATCGACACCACTCAATGTCGAACTCGTCCTAGGCATCTGAGAAGGAATAAAACAACCAAAGTTTAAAAGTCAATAAAGCCAAGAACGCACGATATGGAGCCAAAAAGATAAAACGTTTCCTAATAATGCCATGTAGCCTCCCGCAGATAGGATACAAACGTCATTGTACCGATCTACGAGATTCTACATAGACACTTACTTTTGTACCACGACATCGTTGAACCTAGGGCTCTGATACCAAGCTGTCATGAACTAATTTCTCAGGTCATGATGGCACCTACAATCTCCCAGTAGGCAAACCAATTCTCGTAGCCTAGAGCGGTTAGTGTTGTATGTTACCCCCTACGGTTCCCCAAAGGTCCAGTAGAGGCGGGATCCATGGATGGACTTCTCCCGAGTATATTTGCTCCATCGTAAACCCCTCCCTCCAATCACCATCGGCCTGTAGCACTTGGTCTAGAATAATAGGGTCCATGGAGGTCTACTCGTAGACTACATACTAACACGAAAAACAATATATCTCAACAGTTGGAATCTCATAGTATGTGCTCAAATTCGATCCGAGTCTAAATCAGTAGCCATGGATCAATAACCCTCATCAAGGGTCCCCGAAGCGTATCCGTGTCTAAAGCAGTAGTCATATTTCAATAACCCTCATCGAGGGTGCCCAGAGCGTATCCGGGTCTAAAATAGAAATCGAGTATCAAAATCCCTAAACAGAGTGCCCAGCTCATATCCGGGTCTAAATCCGTAGAAAACCTTGTATAGCGCTACAGCCCAGTCGAGCCTAGTATCAGGATGAAAACCAGTAATCAAGTCATCATAATCTCTCCTTTACTCTGAGAGGTTTCGTAAAAGGCCATTTAAATGCCTTTTCAAAGTCATGTACCAAAAACGGGCCCTTAGGGTTATGCAAAGTTTAGAAAATCAATTATAGTAGGCCCGAAGCCAAATTAGTAGGAAAACATGCAGGGAAAACCTTTTCATGTATGATATGGTCGAAAACAATAGAGTATCCCAAAATGGCTGATAAATATTTCCTATCGGCCCTACACAGGCTCAACAACTATACAACAGTTATAACCAGCCTAGAAGGATATCTCTATGTCCGGGACGCATGGACATTCCCAAATAACCCACCATCTATGTTCCAGAGCCAATACAAGGCCACACAGGACCATAAGGGTAATATACAATGTTGATATGAATACTATAATCAACGTCTGAAATAAAAAGGACAGAAAAGGCGGACAAAGTCTGGGGTACCAACCTACCCAAGGATGCTAATTACTGCAGTTATAGCTTATATACGCAGAGTCTAGGTAGGGAAAGCCAAAACCTACCTGTCGTCCGATGAATAGCTATGGGGACGACGTCATTTATGCTTGAACTGCTCCGGAGAACTCCAAATCGCAAAACCATTATCAATGCAATAATCTACATATCGATACGAGACTAACGATACCCATAATGCTATAAAAATAGCTGGGTCAAAGTTTGGGTCACCGGGGGGCTCGTGGGCCCCGCAGCGCAAAACTGAAAATGAAAATTTACAAAATGGTCACAATGACCATGGGGTTACATGCTCAGAAAATCAAGGTAATTGGGCAAGAAATTTGAGCTAGAACATCCCCTAAAAGTCAAGGAACCAAAAAAGGAATTTAGGAACGAAAAACTAGAAATTTGGCGAGAATCACTTACCACAACTAGAGAAAATATCAAGGAGGTGAGTTCCACGAACCCTCGAGCATGCAAGCCCAAGAAAACAAAATCTACAAGAAATTTTCAAGCTTTGAAATTTTACAACAATGGAGGGGATTTAAAGAATAAAAATCAGATATTAGTAATGAACCTTCCGGATTAATGATGGAAAAGTGCTCCCGAAGCTACGGTGAATTTACCCCAAGAAAATGATGGCCAGAAGTGGAGAAAATTGAGTTTGGGAGCTTTTATCGCTGGAGGAACAAAGTTGGAATGAGAAAAAGAAGGGGAAGGCTTAATTTTATACATTGCTAGCAGATACCGCAAGTGTGGCACTTTTGTCGCAATTGTGGTACTTTTGTCGCAATTGTGGACTCCGCAAATGCGGAAAAAGCACCGCAAATGTGGAATTTCACCACAATTGTGGTGGTCGCAAATGCGTTCAAATGTCCGCAAATGCGAACCCAACAGGTACAACAAAACTCAGCCAAGCTAAAAACTTTGAATGGGCCCTCGATATTTATCTGGGGTCCCAAAGACACAAACAAATATAGCTATTTGACTAGAAATGGAATTCCAGATCCAACAAAATTGACGAAAATCTCATTGGAGGTCGATTTAATAAAAAGTGGGCCCCACACCGAAAATCAACCTTTAGCCAACTATTTCAAAATGGAACCAAATGGCCGAAAATAAGTCTAAAAGCCTCGGGAACCGAACCAATTGTCCCTCTAGCCTAAAATCGACATTCTGGAGCTAACGGCGCTGACAGAATTTTCATCCAAGGTCATATTCTCCAAATGTTTACCAAAGTCAACCAAACAATCCCAACTGGCCTGAAATCACAGAATGAGAGAAAATTCCAAGATGAAAAGCTCCCGGATACAGACCAAAGGTCCCACTAGACCAAAGTCCACGGTCCAAAGCTAATGAAGCTGCTAGAATTCTATTCTGAGCACGTTCACCAAGGATGTTGACTGAAGTAAATGATTACTAATGTTAAAAGCTCTAAAACCAGGAATGGACAAAAAGACCAAACAAACGGCCCGGGCACAAAACTACCAGTCCAAGCAAGCCATAAATGGCTTGGGACCGCTACAGGCAAGATCTAAAGGTACAAGAAAGTCCAACACGCATAAATGACCGGAAGGGTCATTACATCATCCCCTACTAAAAAGACTTTCATCCTCGAAAGTCAGGAAAGAAGGAAAGACTAGAGATTAACAGAACAATGGATACGAAGCCCACATTACTCTCTCGAAAAGGACCAAAGAAAGAAACCAAGCCTAAACTTCTAACTAGCCAAGCTAGATTTAAAACTCAAACTTCAAAATGCCAAGGGTCTTCCAACCCAAAATGAACCTCGAGAATGTCAATCGGCAAACACCGACACAATATTGAAACCAGAGAAGTAAGGCAACCAACACACATAACTCAAATCATCGAACCCACAACCAAACTTACCAGAAATCCATCACCCTAAAAACTCAAACTCACGAACCCACAGATAAGCAAAGCTCTTTTATTTTGAATGAAATCCTTTGCAACATAACATGAAGTTGCATGCAAGTCGAACCTCAACCACCCTCGAAGCATAAACTGACACACCGGAAATGCACAGTCTTCGCTTATACTCTACCACGAACAAAGTAAGCCTTTATGCTCAAATGCAACCCAAGCTAAGCTATAACTTGCTAGCATTGCCATCCAAGATCACCACCCATAGCGTATTCTCAAAAACTGGAGTTACCTACCCGACTGGCCATCAACCAATGAACGAACCCTTTTTCTAACATCAAACTCTATAATAGAACCCAACTAAACAACCCATCTGAACCCGACTAAATTTTGCACACCAAGGTAAGGAAATCCATGTATGAACACCCTGTGTTGACGGAAAAACTTCGAAACTGTAGAATGAACCGAACTTCGCTGCACTATCTGAATCAACTGGAAGCGAATGAACCAGGGCAACCTACTCAACAGACAAACCAAAACCAAGATCCTGCAAGTAGTGTTGTAAGTCTACCACGAAGTCCGAAGCCATCACTAAGCCCCCAACTCTAAGAAACATTGCTGCTACCCTGAATGCTCGAACACCCTTTGGATTTAAAATTGCCTTACCAATCTCACCTCGAAAGGAGTCTACCATCCCACAAATATCAAGTCAAAATACCCCGAAGGCAAAAGAAAGAGGTTCATGGGGTTCAAAGTCGCCATCTAGATATAGAATTTCTGCATATACCTTCAACACATCCCTTTGGCCTGAATCAATCGCTCTACCGTATCAGCACAGAAACAAACCATCCCAAAGCATACCATATACCAAATTTCTAGTCCATACTGGTTGAGTCTAACCAACACCGGAACCCCGCATAAAAAGACAACCCTTGAAAAATCAACTAATCTAGCTTTTCAAACTCTCGGTAATGAATGGTGACCACCAGTCTCTAAGTATCATTAGAACTCCAAAATAGCCTTGCTAGCCTTAATCTACACAACCTGGTCACATCAAGCACACACCACTGTTGAACCTCGAACTTACACCGCTCAGTATGTCCGACAGTAAAAGAAGGAACCTCGTACTATCTAGAACATCGCCAAAATCTGGAATGTCTAGCCTAACTCAAAGGTTAGACAAGGACTAGGTGTCCAAGGCTAACTATCACTCCACAACTGAAATGGGAAAACTAAGTCGTTCGAACTCGATGCCTTCCAATGCAAGAAGCTGCAACTGATAAGAACCAACCACGAACCATCCAGAGTTGTTTGCTAGCCTATGATTCTGAAACCCAACTTTAAATTTGCCAACCAAAGCCTTTGTCGAACACGTATGCTACCAATGAACCCTTAGAAATTGAAGCCAACTAGGATTTGAATATGCAAGTTGCTAAAACTGCAGCTGCTACTGAAATCTCAAACCAATTAAAGGAAAATCACTACAATACGTAGTCGGTCGATCCAAGTCACAAACACACAATCCCAATCAAACCTTCATCATCACCTCAGTCAACTACTAAAACACATAAGCACGAACAAGGAGTCATCTCCTTCCCTTTTCAACTAAACAAAACCTTTTCGTAGCATATACTGCACCTTACAAACCACTTCTCAAATAAAATTTGGAGCCATTAACTTAGTTCTCACATCTATATTGCCAAACTCAATAAAGAAGGAGAAGAATGGGCCAGATGCCTAACTCACCCAAAATGCTACGAGTACAACTCAGCCATGAGGCTATTGTCATAACTAAGTTGAAAATGCCAAAGCCAAAACCCAATCACAATGCCAAAATCAAAAGCTCATCCAGAGAACTATGATCAAAATCCATTACGACTGGAACCGGGGAAAACAATAAGACAGCCCAACCGGACAAGAAAGTGAAAGAGACTATGGAAATAACCTAGATACCTACCAGCCTCTGAAACCAACCAACAAAAAGGGTTGACTCTAAACACCCGAGAAAACCAAACCGATCAAAGCACGCTAGCATAACCAACATCTCCTAATTTAAGACAAAATCTCAACTCCGGAACAACTACCTGTATCACATCGAACCAACACCAGAACCTCTAGCAAAAACCAGGTAACAGCCTAGGCAACAACCATTTAGGACCACTCAAAATGAAGACTTAACACAAGCCTAGAGCCACAACGAAATCGAAGGCAAAACACCAAGAAAAGAGACTAACAAGAACTACCCATGAGCTACGAGTCTGGGTAAACACCTCGCAAGAACACTCACCCCCATCCACTACTAAGGAATAAACTACCACGAAAATAATGCATAGATACTACAATTCAAGTAGTCAAATAACTAAACAAGTAACATCTAAGTATATAAGCAAATAAATGATAGAAGGGGTAGAATCGCAACGCGAGCAGAACTATCACACGCCAAAAGTAGCAAAATGCTAACCTGGAGCAACGATATCAGGAACCTCTACCATGGGCCCACCAAGAAGGGCATCAAACTTATGGGGTCTAACTCTGGACTGAGTAGTCAAAGTTGAAAGCTCTGCCATCCCTCACCAGGGACAAGCTCTATAAAGGTGACCAACTTTCCCACAATCTTAACAACCAAGATGACCGAGATATAGAATCGTGGGGCAGTTCCTAGCAAAGTTCCCATGCTCACCACATCGAAAATAGCCTCTACAAGTTGAAGTCCAATAGGAAGATCTCATAGAACCTGACCGACCACCATGGCCTACACAACTTAAAAGTGAACCTCAAAGAACCTGACCCATAATAAATCCACACTGCTCGACATGCCCTATACTATCACCCTCTGAAACCTGTGGAGTAACTGAAACTGTTCAGGTAGATAAGAAGCAATGGAACCTATATCTTGTGGAGAATCCCCTACCTCAAGCCTGAGAACCTCGGAAACTATCCTGGCGATGATGTTTCATAGAACCACCTCTATAAGCGCTCATGGCACAAACCCTCGACAGCCCAAGCATGATCCACTACATAAAGGAAGATAGTCCCAACCGTAACCAAATGCTCGATTGCCAAACGTAGTGGTGAAATCAAACCCCCAATAAAGCTCTGAACTTTATCAAACTCTGAAGGCACAGTCCTAGCAGTACGCCTAACAATCTCGTGAAATCTTGCCTCATAGTCCAACATCGACATACAATCCTGCTGGAGAACTAGAAGCTCAGCCCTAGATGAAGCACTACTCATAGAACCGATTACTGAAACACCCACCAGAGGACTCAAAGTCCTAGCCATGGTGTCCTGAAGAACTGGGGTTGCTATAAATCCAGTCGGAGGATAGGCTTGCCACACCCCCCCTATCTGATATGGTAAACTCTCACTATGAAGTCCTGGCACTGACGGAAGCACTGAGGCAATAGGCATAAAAGCCTCAACACCAATCACTATCAAACTCGACTTAGGCATCTTAGAAGGAATAAAATAATCAAAGTTCAGAAGTCAATAGAGATAGGAACGCATGATAAGGAGCCAAGAAGATGAAACTTTTCCTAACAATGCCCTGTATCCACCCGCAGATAGGATATGAATGTCATCGTACCAATCTGCGAGACTCTATGTAGACACTTGCCTCTGTACCATGACACCGGTGAACCTAGAGCTCTGATACCAAGCTATCACGACCTAATTTCTCAGGTCATGATGGCACCTACAATCCCCCAGTATGCGAACCATTTCCCATAGCCCAGAATGGTTAGTAATGGGCTACTACCTAACCAAAATGCATAATAAGAAGAAATAAGCGGAAGCACAATATAAAGATAGAAAATGCGGAAGCAAATAACCCGAATATATACATAAAGATACTACACCAACCCCAAGACTTGGTATCGATAGTACAAAAGTTTCTAATAGAGTACAAGTGCTAGAACTAACAAAATGATAAGTACAACTATCTCCGAATATAGATACAAGAGTAACAGTACAACAGATGAGATGTAGAGAAGCCCCAATCGTGAGGCACTCAACCTGGTATCAAATCTCCCAATGGCTGCACGAGTCTCCAACGCAATCAATGGAGAAAGCTCAACTAATATCTGCACCAAGAAGTGCAGAAGTGTAGTATGAGCACCAAGACAACGGGTACTCAGTAGGCATCATCAGCCAACTGAGCGTATATAAGATATAAAAAAAGGAAATAGCAGATAGCAAGAAAGTAGTCACTGGAGCAATAAATAAAGCACAAGGAACTAGTACAGAGAATAGAAAACCAAGAGTTATAAGAATACAGTGCTAGCATAAAAGATAATCAAAACACAAAAATACAGGTATAAGAAAGAGGGGCGCACTTGGGATCCTTGCAATAATAGTATAAGTAAAGAGAGACAGAATCAGGAATATAGCGGTATACCGGTAACCTCAAGTAAGAAGGGAAAGAAGGAAAGCAAACCAACATAATCAACTAGAAGCAATAAGTGTAACGAAAAGATACTAAAAACACCAAATCTCAAGATAAGCATAAACCAGGATCCATCTCACATTTTACAACCTATAATGGAATAACTAAGACACCAGAACTAAGAGTTCCACTCAGAATCAAGATAAGGAATAATGTGCGATAAATCACAACCGCTCAGGAGGACACACGATAGAGCCTCAAAGATATAAGACTCACTAGCCCCTCAATACTCAATCCCAAAACTCAGAGCCTCAACAGGATAAAACTTACCAACTCACAAGAACCAAGGACTATAACTAGCTCTATGAAATGACATGAGTAATATAATCTACCTACAATCCCAACGGCCGCCCATACAACCGAGGAACACAATCAAGTGAAAATAAATACTCTAACCACCCATACAACCGGAGCATACTCTGAACACACCGCAAACAAGGGTGGAATCCGAGTGAAATATGCATGATGATATGATATGATGAATCTATAACCAAGTGTGATCACAGTGTTGTATGTTACCCCCTCCGGTGCCCCCAAGGTCCAGTAGAGGTGGGATCCATAGAAGGACTTCTCCCGAGTACATATTCTCTGCTATAAACCCCTTCCTCCAATCACCATTGGCCTATAGCACTTGGACCAAAATAGTAGGGTCCATATAGGTCTACTCGTAGACCACATACTGACATGAAACTCAATATATCTCAATAGTCAAAATCTCATAGTACATGCTCGGATTTGATCCGACTCTAAATCAGTAGCTATGTATCAATAACCCTTATCAAGGGTGCCCGAAGCATATCCAGGTCTAAAGCAGTAGTCATAGCTCAATAACCCTCATCGAGCGTGCTCGGAGCGTATCTGGGTCTAAAATAGAAATCAAGTATCAAAATCCCTAAACATGGTATCCGTCTCGTATCCAGGTCTAAATCAGTAGAAAATCACGTCTAGCGCTACGGTCCAGCCGAGCCTAGTATGAAGATGAAAACTAGTAATCAAGTTATCATAATCTCTTCTCTACTCTGAGAGGTTTCCTAAAAGTTTGTTTAAAAGCACTTTCAAAGTCATGTACCAAAAACAGTCCCTCAAGGCTATGCAAGGTTTAGAAAATCAATTATAGTAGGCCCGAAGCCAAATCAGTAGTAAAAGATATAGGGAAAACCTTTTCATGTATGATATGCTCGCAAACAATAGAGTAGCCAAAAATGGGTCACAAACATTTCCTATCGGCCCTGCACAGGCTCAACAGCTCTATGTCTGCGACTTAAGGACATTCTCAAATAACCCACCATCTATGTTCCAGATTCAATATAAGGCCACAGAGGACGACAAGGGTAATATACAATACTGATACGAACTATCCTACGGTGACAACGTAGTTTTGGACTTGGGTAATCGAGCCCTAAGCACTCGGTGCTAAATACTACTCCCAAAACATATACATATAACTCATAAGTTCATGAAGGTAAAATCGAATACCAAATCTTCTTTGAAAAGCATGAAGACACATCAGGTATCATGCAATTCACATATCATAAGTTCTTGAAGTAAAGCATAACCATAATTCAAATCATATTTTTCTTTCTAAATTCATAATTTAAGAATTAGGCATGCAATTTCATAAATTCATAAAGTCATGATCTCTAATCATGCCCAAATTTCACTTTGAAAACATGCAATTCAATGGATTCATGCTAGAAATTAACTTTAATGCTTGGGATTTTAAACCTAATAAAGGAATCATGATCAAATCATAAATAAGTAAATAAGAAACCATGAACTTAGACATAGAAACTGATTTCACAATGTTTTCCCCAATTTAGATCAAAACTCTAATTTCACAAGTTCATAATTCAAAATAAGAATTGGGGATTTTGGGCACAAGGGTGAGAGGAACCCATTGTTGAATACCCATATACCTTTATTGAAGCTAACCCACTTGAAATTGAAAAGAAGAGGAGCCTTGAACTTGGAGCTTGAAACCCTAACTTGAAGCTTGACAAGATGGAACTCCTTTTCTTCTTTTGGAAGTTGATTGAAAGAATGGGATAAATCTTAGGCCAAGTGGGAATAAAAAACCTCCTAAATAGGCTTAAAACGACTTAGTATAGGAATTAAAAGAGTGAGAAATTACAAAAATACCCCTGGAATTAAACTTGGAAAAAGCTAGAAAAAGTCGGCTTCAGAGACCACGAGTCAGTCCACGATCTGTCATCCTAAAGGATGAGCCATCAACTGATCTGTGGTTTCAAATACCACTTCTAGGAGTCTACTGGAATTCAACACCATAAGTAACTCTATGGTCTGTGGTTCAGGACAACGGACCATCCTGTTGACTCGTGGTTCCGACCTTAGGATATGAGAATCCTCTGGTCCTCGGGGATTACGAGTGGAAGAACGGATCATGGAATAGGTTGATGAGTCATCAACCCACTCATGGAATTTAGAGGACTTAGTTCCTCTCTGAAGGTGATTCCATGGTTTACAAGATGGACCGTCGATCAAAATGATAACCCATCAAGTCATTCTTGGAAACTGGGTAGAAAAGCTGAATTTCGACAACCCATGGGTCACTCTACCAACCAGTGGTTTTGAAGATAAAAACTTTAAGGTTCAGGTCAGAAATCACGAGTCACAGTACGGACGGTGGTTCAGAACCACGGTTCGTCATCCATGTCCATAGTCATTGATAGTGCTGCAGTAAATTACCCATAACTTTTTACTGCGGACTCGGATTAATGCGTGGTCAATGGCGTTGGAAAGAAGACTGAAAAATATTTAATTTGGTGGGTACTAGATCACCTAACTCTTTATATTTTAGGAGGAATGATCAATTGAAGTTGACCCTAGTTTAGTCTTACATGAAAACTTACTTGGGTGAGGTGCTTGCAACTTAACTTGATGATAGGAGTTTCTTATGAACAAGATTCGCATCCAAAGCACTCACCACACTAAGAAAATGATCATTACACTCATGGAAAAGGTTAGGATATTAGCTTAGGATTTTTAGAGTGTTACAGCTGACCTTGATTGCTCCCAATACCACAATACCACCTAGCTAGGACTACCCAGATTACCATGACTCTAATGTACCAGAATAGAGGCGTCAGCCTAGGCCCAGTGAGGAGAACCCAATTATCCAGATATTGTCATGGATACATTGATAAGGAATGGATACCTCACCGGTATGGTACAATGAGAACCTAGGGTCCCCTTCAGGTCATAGTTAGTGGGCAGCCATAAGACCCATAGCATGTGTGTATACCTTTTTCCTTGTTTAATATTATGGTATTGCTTCTATGAATTATGAACTTGACTTAGTTGATGTTGAATTGACTTGAAAGAGTATATCTTAGTTGCTTATATGCTAAGTGTTGGATTCCTATTACTGGTTATATGTTTTATTTATTTCATGTTATATTATTGGGTCAGCCTATGATACCTACTAGTACATAGTATGTTGTACTGATACTATTTTGTGCTCTTCTTTTGTTGAGTGCAGACCGTGTTCTGAAGGCTGAGTAGCGATCTCGGCTAGAGTAGAGCGACCGATAACAGATTCAAGGGATCTTGAAATCATCCTGGGGATGAGTTGGTTGACTCTGTGCCATGTTATATTCGACTGTCATGCTAAGTCAGTGACTGTGGCTATGTGTCACGACCCGAAATTGAGCCATGATGGCGCCTACTAAAACCCCTAGTAGGCAAGCCAACCCACGAAATGCGAAAGTATAATAAAACATTTTAATAAGGAAAGTGGAAGAGTAAACATAGCAAGATAGGGGCCAACAATATATATACCCATTGTACAAAATATACAATAATGGCCCTAAAGAGACCAAGAAAGACAAAATATATACCGAAACCAACCCTGAACCTGGTGTCACCGGTATAAGAGCATCTAAAAATGAAATAAAGTTGTATAATATAGTACTGTCTACTAAAAAACAAATATACAGACAGTATCCAAAGATAAAAGGCAGTAAGGATCTCTGAATGCCGTGATCTCACCACGATCTGAATAACGGCTGGCCACAAATGACAGGAGGATCAACGGGGGTGGATCGTACAAAATGCTGCATCATAAAAAGATGCAAAAATATAGTATGAGTACTTAAACATAGGGTTTTAAGTAGGCATCATAGGCCGACTGTAATACCCCAAAATCCGAACTAGCTATCTAACTCAGAACCCAAAGTTTTCTGCAATTATTGGTCCCGACGGGTAGAAGCCATGGGCGTCAGAGTCTCGATGGCTTGTGGGTTGTGCTGTGGGAATCGACCAATGGATGTAGAGAAGTACCCTTTCCAGATGATGGGCGGCCACGATGGGTATCGTGGGTATGACCCGTCAGAGCCCATCATCGAAATGGTCCAGTGGAATTCTCCCCAGACTCTCCTTTCCTTAATGGGCGGTCTCCACAGGTGTCGCAGTTGTGACGGGCTATGGGACTCACCGTCAAAATCATCCAGCAGGCCTTACCTTAACTCAGCTCACCAGATGCCTTGGTCCGATGGGCAGTTATGGGAGTGTGCCCATCGGGCTGCCCGTTAGGCAGCTTTTTCCTGCAAATTATTATCCTTAAGTTAGGGGTAAAGTGGTCTTTCCCCAAATCCTTTAACTCCTATGTGAGGTCATTTTGACCCTTTTTAGTAGGGTTTGATCCCCTAATAGCCTAAACCATTCTCATTCTAAGTCATTTCATCCAAAAAGGGAAAAGAACTCCTTCAAGCTCCAAGTTCAAGCCTCCTTTTGTTTTCAATTTCAGTTGGGTTAGCTTCAATTAAAGTATGTGGGCATTCAGCAAGGGATTCCTTTAACTCTTATGCCCAAAGTTCTCAAGTTTTACTTTGATTTATGAATTTATGAAATTAGGGTTCTTACCCAAATTGGGGAAAATTATGGGTTTTGTTTTAAAGTATCAATCCATGATTTCCCATGTTTTAATTGAGATTCCTTGAGTGTTTTCAAAAGCCCATGCATAAAGAAGGATTTCTAGTATGATTTGATTGAATTACATGTTTTCAAGTGAAATTTGGCATGTTTAGATAACATGACCACAAGTATTATGAAATTGCATGCCTAATTATCAATTTAGAAAGAAATATATGTTTTGAATTATGGTATTGCTAAGTTTTAAGGATTTTGAAGTATGAATCATTTGACATCAGATATGTCTCTATGTTTTAAGAAAGGTTTGTCATCTAGATATCTCTACCTAAGCTAAGTGAATTGTATGGTATCAGATATACCCTTATGCTTTTCAAACAGATTTGGCATCAGATATGCCACAAGTATAAGTTGAGCTATAAGTATGTTTTGGGAGTAGTATTGAGCACCGAGTTGGATTGGATGAGTGTACCCCTTGTATATCCCAGAACTACATGATATTGTAGGTTCTGTAAGTCCCCTATGTGGGCACCAGACACCGTGATCACACTAGTTTTGCCTTTATACCTTGACAAGGTATATTGGGTCCTCTTGATGGGGCTGATACATTGGATTCCATTTAGCTCACATGGTCTATGTCGGTTAGAGAAACTTCCATAGAAACAGTTTCAGTTATTTAAATGCATTGACTCTTTTCTTTCAGATTTCAGAAGTTCCATCATTACTTATGGTTTTCAAGTATATTTTGCCTATGATATTGCATTGAGTCTTTCGCATTCCAGCTTTCAATCATAGCATGATCTTAGTTTTAAAGTATGTATAGTATGTTTACTTCAAATTTTGCATATCTTACATACTCAGTACATTCTATAGTACTGACGCATATCTTGCACTGCATCCTCTTGATGATGCAGATTCAGTTTTGGGTCCTCAGATTTGTGGCTAGAGGTTAGTCGGTGTCCCAGCTTTAAGTAGTTACTCTTCATACTTTCAGGACTAGTATCAGTTATCTATCATTATGGTTCTGGATTAGTATTTGGAGTTAGCTGGGGGCTTGTCCCAGCAACTCATTATTCAGTTTAGAGGCTTTCAGACATAGTAGAGATTCTGTATTTGGGTTTTAGATTTTGTTATGTTATATTGAGTTGTTGATGACTCAGTCTATTTACCTCTCTAGTTTGATGCTTCCGTTAAATTTATCTATGTTTGTTTAAGTCATGCTTTAGCCAGGGTTAACTCGGGGCACTTGTGGTCCTGGGTCCCGTGTTATGTCAAGGGGGTAGCCTCGAGGCGTGACACCGACCAAGCTCAGAAAGATATTATGTAATATAAGGAACAGGAAAGTAAACTAGCTACAAGCATCCACCTAAACCTAGTCGTAACGACGAAACTAATAACAGAACAATCAAAGCTAACAGTACAGTTATAACAATAAAGGGTAAAAGGAACTTAAAGCAGAAATAGCCAACATAAAGCACGGTGTAGCATGAGATGGATGCGATGCAATATGAGGCCGATGCAATATGAGGCCAAAATCTTACATCGGACATGTAATGAGTAAACATGAGTCCAAAATCTTACATCGGACATGCAATAAATGTAAACATGAGTCCAAAATCTTATATCAGACATGCAATAAGTAAACATGAGTCAGAAATCTTACATCGGATATGTAGTAAGTAAACGTGAGTCCGGAATTTTACATCGGACATGCAGTAAGTAAAAATGCCCTCCATGAAGCTAAAATTAGTAACAAGGGGGGCGTTAAATTTTAGAAACAAAATCAGTAATAAAGCAGTACAAATCCTTTTCAGAATTTTGAAACACGTAGTAAGGTAAAAAACCTTATTCAAACTCAAAAAGAAACCAACATTTCCTTCCTTAGTAACCCCATTATATGCCAAGTCCATGAATGCAGAATGAATAAATGCAATGCAAAAACTGATAAAATGCAGTAATATACACCAAAGATAAGGGAAAAGTGCCCTCCAAACAAGGTACTCACCTGGAACTCTGTCCAGTCCCAAGTTATGGCCTCAGGCCCATAGTTACACAATATCGGTAAATAAAGACAAAAAAAACTATAATGCAAAAATGAACGGAAGCACCTACTCTACCTCTAAAAACCCCCTTAAAATACATATAGGGATTGTAGGCTAGCCACAACAAAGATACAAGCCCCTAAACTAAGGATAAGCATAAATAAACCTACTCTACAGTCTCAAAAGTGCCAATATATGCAAAAATAAAATAGGATTTAAGCCTAATTCTAACCTAAAACATGCCCTAACAGTCAAGTAACTTATAAAATATAAAACCTAACTAAGACAGGTCTAAAAGAAGGAAACGGTAACCTGCCTCAACACCAAACTATGAGTACGGATTGTCACATAGGAGCCTTTCCCTTTTGGAGTGGCTCAGAATATTGTCACGCTATCATAAACATAAACTTGGTGCGAAGACAAGAAGAATGACACCCATATTGCAATGCAAAATTTTAGGCCGAAAATCAAGATGGAAAATGACCCTCGAGGCCCACTTAACAAAATTGAAAACAAATTTCATTATTATGCTCCCAATGAGATGCGGGTTGCATGCCCCAAATTTGGGTGGATTCAGAAGAGAATTTAGACCTCAAATGGTCTAAAATATGTCACTTTGATATAAGGATTAATCATGCAATCAAGAGCCCAAAATGGAAATGAAACACGAAATTAACCAACATATGCATAATAGAAAAGCGAGGGGAAAGGATTTACCTTAGTAGCTCAAGAAATGGGCAAGAATTGATAGTCTTCTCTTCTTACCCGAGCTCAAAACAATGGTGGAAAGATGTTGGAAGTGAGAAAAATAAAGAAAAAACTTCATTTAAAACTCCCATCGATTAATGCACTTGCGATCAAATTGACATAGGTGTGGTAATGCAGCTGCAGCCAGACCACCGCAGGAGCGGAGGTTAACAGGACCCTCCAGCTCCACAGGTGCAGCACACACACTACAGAGGCAGCACCACAAAGGCGGGTAGAGCAGCGCAGGGGTGACGCCCTGCTAACATAACCTGCACTGCAGGGGCGGCATCTAAAGGCGGCTGCACAGGTGCGACTAAAGCACAACATCTGCACCTATACCAGTACCAGTAACATCAGCTGCAACACTTTAACTCCAATGTCTCTGGTCACACTCTCGGGATTCATTCCAAACCCTGTGAACACAAAACTAATATGCTACCCTACCAAAAATAGCATTCTGGACTTGATAGAATTGAAAAAATTCCCAATGGAGGTCATTTTGATGAAAAGTGGGCTCTACGCCAAAAACTAACATTTTACCAAAAAGTAACCCAATAGCCCAAAATGAGTCCAAAAGTATCAGGACCCAAACCAAAGGTCCCCCTAGCCCAAAGTCAATATTTTGGAGCTAACAGCATTGACGGAATTCCATCCAAGATTGTCTTTTCTGAATGTTGACCGAAGTCAACTCTTCTAGCTTTAAGAGTTTCAAAATAGGGAAATAGGCTTAAAATAAAAATGAACTGCCAAGGAACTGAATTGTCAGTCTCGATACATGAACCGCTATGGCATGACTCAGCTTGCTACAACAGTCTTTGATGGTTCATTAGGACTACTATAGTGGAAACTATATGGCTACGGTAAGACTTCATCTGCTACGGTGGTCAGCAAAAACCAGAACCTCAGAACTCGCCCTAAGACTCCTTATTTCACAACACACTTTAAGTTTTATACATCACATATTAATCTTGACACAGCAACTACCATAACCAAAGTTTTATGAATTTGATTTTCATCCTGAAACTTCCTATGAGACCCTACACCACTCGACTATCCATAAATGGACACCACAACATCAATCATTGCATCACAATCAGGACTTGCCACCTAAGCCCATAACACCAGACACTCATCTTAGGGGATTTTTATCAATTGGACCTTAGAGATTTTTTATTAATTAGACCTTAGGGAATCAATTGGACCTTAGAGAATTTTTATCAACTGAACCTTAGGGAATTTTTATCTTAGGAATTTTTTTCAACCCCAGCCTGAGATTTTGTCAACTCTCATCTTACAAAATTTTCAGCCTGGTACTTACGCCCTAAATTTACTATAATGACAGAACAAATTGTTACATCAGATACTAATTAAACAATCATTCATCCCCAAATGACAATAAGTAATAATAACAAAGAGATAATAAGTTACCTGAATTGGTGAACAAATGTGGATACTTACTATGCATGTCTGCCTCGGTCTCTCGAGTGGCCTCCTCAACAGGATGGTTCTTCCACTAGACCTTTACAGATGCAATCTCTTTAGTCCTCAATTTTTGAACATCTCTATCAAGAATTGATACAACGTCCTCTTTATAAGAGAGGTTTTCATCTAACAGGATCAAATGAATAATGAAGTTACCATCTCTATGGTAATTTTTAAGCATGGACACATGAAACACAAGGTGAACTCTCGACAAACTCAGAGGCAAAGTCAATTTATAAGCCATCGATCCCATACTCTGACGTATCTCAAATGGTCTAATGTATCTTTGACTTAGCCTTCCACGTTTACCAAATCTCATGACACCCTTCATGGGTGAGACTTTGAGCCAGACTTGCTTACCTTCCATATAATACATGTCTCTTACCTTTCTATCTATAATACATGGGTTGGAGCCCTAAATGCATGAAAGGTGGGTATAACCCTATGGGTAAGTGTAATTTTACCTAGAATTTATCCTAGGATATTATTTAATGATTCTTAGCATGAAATTGATATTTCTAACTATGATTAAGACTAATGGGGACCTTGGCTTCCATAAATCTACGACCTTTAAGTATAAAAATAGCTAGAAAGGGAAAAACTAATAAGAAACCTCTTGAATGTTGATCATATGATTATTGTGGGACTAGTTGGTGATTAAGTAACCTTTGGAGAGCGCTACAGACCTTGGATAAGTGGGTTAAATTCCCTAATTATGAAATGAAGAGTAAATGATTAATTATTCTTGTATTTGTTGTTTATGGACTTTGAACACTCTGAAGCATTAAGGAAGGGCAAGGTTATTACTAAATAGCTTGTGGTTGAGAATTTGACAATCAAGGTAGGTTATAGTTTAAATTGGAGTTGAGACTTGTTTTAGTGCATTTATATGGTTGAATTATATGTCTTGTGATTGGTTTTCAGACATGTTTGAATGATGATTATTTTCATGTTGTGCTTAAATAAATAAGTTGTGTATACATGAAACTGAATAATGAACTTAAAATGATTTAGCGTATGTGTAATTAGTGCACTTTCATGTATCCTAAGAGATAGACTTAGAACCATAGATTCATATTTATTAGTTGGAGTGGGTAACACGAGCTGGTATGGTTATTATTGTTGATAATTGTTAGTTGGAGCGGGTACCACAAGCTAGTATAGAGTGATATTTTTCTCTGGTTATGGATCGAGTACCACGAGCCAGTATGGTACATAGACCCTAGTACGTCCCCTACACGTAATGGCTAGTTGGGCAGAAATAAAATCCTTTAGCATGTGTGTATACTTATTTTATATTGAGTTACCCATGGTTAGATATGGTGAGTGGGAACTGTAAACTGAAATGAGACTAATGGTATTGAGTACATTTGGGAAGGTTAGGTTCACATAGATTCCATGTAATGTGACTGTTGAAAGTGCTTATTCTTACATTGTTGTGGTAATATGCGGTGACTTATATGCATTATTGTTAATTTTGATGACTTGACTTGAGCTGATTATCTGTTGACTGAAATATATGTTAAGTGCTAAAGTGCCCATTTCTTGTTATTTAATTTCAGTGTATATTTGTTCTAAACTAAGTCGGCTTATGATACCTACCAGTATATAGTTGTTTGTACTAGTACTACCCCGTACTCTTCTTTTATTAAGTGAAGACTGTGTTCCAGAGGCTCAGATGCGACCTCGCCTTTATCTAGATTGCAGATTATGATCCAAGGGTGAGCATTATATCTCTCTTGGTCATTATCCTTCCTTCGGACAATGAACTTATCTTTTATTATCATCATTTTTATTTATCTTAGACATTGGATAACTGTTACAGTTCCTATATGATAACTTTTAGTTCTAAAGGAATGTAATAATTAGTAGAATTATACCACACATTAATTATATCAGTTTTTGACTATCAATCGTGTTTGGAGTTTGTTTTGTATTATCTCTTATAAAATTGGTTATGTATAAGGGTTAAGGTTTGGGTTAGATGGTTCTCCCACTGAAGGGTTAGTAGGGTGTCACTCATGATCATTTAGGTCATGACACAAACTAATAGCAACCATTAACCTAAACCAAGGTTCACAAACTAATAGCAAGCATTAACATAAAGAAATGTTCATATATAACCTAAACTAAGGTTCAGAAACTAATAGAAGGCATTTACCTAAACTAATTAAGGTTCATAACCTAAGTTAAGGTTCACAAACTAATAGCAAGCATTAACCTAAACAAAGATTCATAACCTAAACTAATAGCAAGCATTAACCTAAACTAAGGTTTACTAACTAATAGCAAGCATTAACCTAAACTAAGGTTCAAAACCTAAACTAAGGTTCACAAAACCTAACATACCCAATAAAGAAATCCAAAAAACACAAACAATTTAAAGTTCACAAACAAACAATATAATAAACTAACACTAAAATTTAGATTATAACAATTCAAAGTTCACAAACTAACAATATAATTAACTAACAGTGTAAATTAGATTATAACAATGAAAGGTTCACAAACTAACAATGTTCATACAAACCCTAAATCAAAACAAATAAATAAACAATGTAATAAATTAATTAGGGTAAACTAATTAGGGCAAAAAACATTCAAGCAAACCCTAAATCAACTTCAACTTCAACTTCAAATTCCTAAATAAAACTAATTAACTAATTGAAATAAATTAATTAAAACAAACTAAACTAATTAAAACAAACTAATTGAAACTAACTGAAATTATAAACTAATTAAAAAATAAATTACTAACCTTGAGAGGTGTAGGAGTTGGGCAGCTGGGACAGTGCTGGTGGTGGGTGGAGGTTGAAGTAGTTGGGAAGGAAAGAGAGGGCGGCGGCGGCAGCGGCAGCGGTTGGATGATAGTGGTGGCTGGACGGCGTTAGTGATGGGTGGATGTGGAGATAAAGAGAGAAGAGAAGAGAGGAAAAAAAGAGTAAAAAGTAAGAGTAACACGATCTGGGTCACTATATTTTTGGAAAAGCAACGGACAGCGTTGCTTTGTTCGTCGCTTTTCCTTTTTATAAGTTGACCATATATTGACCAAAATGTGATGGACAAAAACCACGATATCCGTCGCTTTCCTAATTTTTTTAATTTAAATTAATTATATAAGATATTATATTTATTCATATATTAATAAATTAAAAATAAATTAAATGATGGAAAACATCATTATTTTAAAATTATCTTTTTGTTTTTTAAATAATTGTGACGTTGTTCGTTGCTTATATTAAATAATAAATATAAATTATATATAAATAGTTTTGGTGAAAAAATTCATGAAAAAATGATGGATTAAGAGACGTTGTCCATGACATTTGTAAAAAAATAAATATAAATTAAAAAAATAGGAAAAGCAACGGATAACGTCACTTTTGTCGTCGCTTAATTGGATAGTTGTTGTTCGTCGCTCTTTGGTCCGTCATTTTTTGGACTTTCTTTAGTAGTGCAGATGCATTATCTTGTTGTATCTCTGTCCTAGAGCAACACCAATAGCATAGCCACTTGTGTTGCACATGAGTTCAAATGGCAAAGACCAATTAGGAGCCACAATGATAGGAGATTCAATCAATCTCTTTATCAACTCCTCAAATGCTTTCAAGCACTCATCATCAAACTGGAACTTATTTTCCTTTTAGAGAATCTTGCACATGGGATTTGAGATCTTAGAGAAATCTTTGATAAATCTCTCGTAGAACCCCCGCATATCCCAAAAAATAACAAACACCTTTTACAAAAGTAGGAGGAGGTAACTTTGAGATGAACACATTTTTTTCTTGGTCTACCTCAAACCCTTTTTCGAAGACCTTAAGCCCGAGAACTATTCCTTGTCGCACCATGAAGTGGCACTTCTCCCAATTTAAAACCAAGTTTGTCACTTCATATCTCTCCAAGACTTGCCCAAGATGGTCAAAGCAATCTTAGAACGAGTCTTCAATAATTGAAGAGTCATCCATAAAAACCTCCAAATAATCTTTAACCATATCTGAGAATATGCACATCATACAGTGCTTGAAAGTAGTAGGATCATTATAGAGACCAAAGGGCATCTGACTGAATGCAAACATCCTATAAGAACATGTGAATGTGGTCTTTTCTTGATCCTCCAATGCAATGTGAATCTGGTTGTACCTAGAGTACCCATCTGGATAAAAATAGTAGGCCCTTTCAACTAGCCTATCGAGCATCTAATCAATAAAAGACATTAGTAAATGGTCGTTGCATCTGGCAGCATTCAGCTTCCTATAATCCATGCACACTCGCCACTTGTAACTATTTTGGTAGGAATTAATTCATTTTTTGCATTGGTGACCACTGTCATGCCTCTTTTTTGGTACATATTGTGCTGGACTAACCTAAGGGTTGTCTGCGGTAGGATATACCACTTCTGTATCAAGCCACTTAATGATCTCCTTTTCACTACCTCTATGGACTGATTTAGCCTCCATTGATGTTCAATACTTGGTCTACTATCTTCTTCCAACTAGATCTTATGCTCATAAATACCTACGAGATTTTCACAAATATTAGCAATTATCCACCTAATCACACATCAATATTGTCTCAGAAACTTAAGCAACCTTTTTACATGAACAATAGAAAGCAAAGAAGAAACAATCAAATGTAATGTGTTATCAGCTCTCAAATACTCATATCTGAGGTGTGTAGGAAGTTGTTTCAACTCTAGCTTTAGCAGCTCAATAACTGACGACATTGTAGGTAGGGTTGCCCAGTTCTCTAAAACCAAGGAGAGATTATTTGGATTGTAACTATAGAAACCCATCCCTTCTAATGAATTTATTGTTTCAACATAACCTTCCATGTTTTCTCCATCAAAGTTGACCAAGATTGCGGCCAACACTTCCCTAAAACTTTCTTCATCCTTTAATTTTGTCGCCTCATCTACAAATATCTTCCACAACATCAATGACAGAAATATTATGGTACTTACTTGGAAAATTCATTCCCTTACTCGCCTGGAAAGTGAGTTCTTCATTATTAACTCAGAATTTGATTTAATTCCTTTTCAAGTCCATTAATGCCCTCCTTGTAGCTAAGAATGGTCTTTCCAAGATTTTTGGGATATCTATATCAACTGCACAATCCAGTATCAAAGTCTCTGCTAGAAAAATGAACTTCCCAACCTATACCAAGATATCATCACAATTCCCACGGGATATAGCATCATCCCATCTGCCATCTGTATCCTCATACTAGTCACCCTTGGCATTGCTAGCCCTGATTGTCTGTAAATGGCGAGTGACATCAGATTGATGCTGGCACTATTAAGACATAATGGTCATGCAAATTCCTAGATGCCAATGGTACACGGTATGGTAAATGCCTCTAGGTCTGACTTCTTCTCCACCAGAGTCTGTAAGATGGTGGAACTCGCACGATGGGTGAGTTATACATCCTTATCTTTACCTAATCTTTTCTTTATGAGAAACTCCTAAAAGTACTTAGCAAAACCCAACATCTCATGGAAGGCATCAAGGAATGGGATGTTCATCAACAACTGCTTCAACTTATCATAAAACTTCATACATTTGGAGTCCTCGGTCTTTTTCCTCAACCTTCGTGGTAAAGGATGAGGAAATTTGAAAGACTGCATCAACTAGTTTAATGGACCTTTCCATGTTTCCTTCACTGTCTCACTACTCTTACCAACAACTGGAGTGCTCTCTGACCTACCTTCAATATCAACTACTATATGCTTATTAGATGGTGTTTCAATTTGTGTTTCCTCCACTGTGATAGCCTTATTATTTGTTGTTCGACCACTTCTAGTAGTGATGTCCATACAATATGACATTTATCCACCACCTCCTCCCTTTGGATTTGCAACAATGTTGCTAGGAAGTTATCCCTTTAGTTTTGGTTTTTGCTTACATGATAGATCTCTCAGTTACTATTTTAGCTTCTAGATAGAAGTTGTGTGAGAACCAACCACTTATGTGAAGCTCTTTATTAAAGTGTCAGCCTTCTCTTGATTAGCCAAAATTCTTTCAAGCATGTTTTATATCATTGATGCACCCTGATCTTGTTTATTCCCTTTTGGAGGCACATAAGGGTTCGCACTCCTTTTTCCAAAGTTGTTATTTCTCCAATTACCCAAGTTCTGACCACGCTGATCATTTTGATTATAATTCTGACCTTAACCTCGTTGTTGCGGCCTCTACTTATTCTGATGGTGATAGTTCTGTCCCAGATAATTCAAACACGAATAGTTCCAACCTTGATAACTCTGACCTTGTCACCACCTTGTGTATTGTCGATGTAGTTTGCATCCTCAAACTGCGTAGGCGGTGTCCCTGTAAACACAACTTTACCTAAAGTATAGTCCAGTGCAGGCAGTGGAGGTATACTTTTGTCACGACCCAAAATCAGGCCATAATGGCGCCTACTAAAATCCCCCAGTAGACAAGCCAACCCAAGAACATGATACTATAAATAAGCATTTATATATGAAAAAAAGAATAGAAATCATAACAAGATTTGGACCAATAACATAGATATATACTAATAGCACAAAATCTACATAAATGGCCCTAAAGAGACCAGAAAAGACGAAATCTATGCAAAAACCAAACCCCAGACCTGGTATCACTGGTACAAGAGCGTTTAAGTATATAAATAGCGCTATACAAGAAGCTATTGTCTACCAAAATACAAAATACAAACAATATAAATAGAAGGAAATCAGTAAAATCAGTGGACGTCGGGAGCTCACCACGATCCGAACAGCAGTTGGCCTCGAACGAAGAGATGGTCAAAGAAGGTGGCTCGTACTAGTGCTGCATCAAAAAAAAGATGATGAAATATAGTATGAGTACCATAACACAAGGTACTCAGTAGGCATCATAGGTCGACCAAGCTTAAGAGGATAATATATGATATAACACACAGGAAAATAAACTAGCTATCGGGATCCACCTAAATCTAGTTATCAACTAAAAAGAGGAATCATTTAAGATAACAGTGAAGATAATAATAATAAAAGCAATAAGCCACTCAAAGTACATACTAGAGAGTGCATTATTCAAGGAGAGAATTTTGCTGATTTAGGCTAGAATGCCACCTAATTCTAGTTTCAAGGCGACCCCATAGTGGTGCGGTATTCACTCCTCGCGAGGTTGATGTCTCCATTCCTACCACTGCTAATACTCTATCCACCTCTGTTGCTGCTGCACCTCCTCTTGTTGAGCTGACATACATCTATGCCTTCCATCTAGTGAACTTTTCCCACATAGTACAGAAAAAAATAGCTAGAGAAACAGGTATGTCAATTCATCGATCGATTCGAGTATATAATAGATACCTCAATTGAGAGAGCCATTGAGCCATTCAAATACATCCATGGTTGAATTGATTCTATGGAGGAGAGAATTAATCAAATACTAGATGAGATAGGAGCCACAAATTTGACAAAAGTAAAGGAGGTGTTGGCCGGGTTAAGAAAAGAAGTAGTTGACCTTAAAGTGTGGCCCCCATCGATGTATAGTGATATTCCAATAGTGCTTCCAGAGCAGGATGACTCACCCTTACTTAATCTAAGGGAATTTGCACATATGTCGGTTAGTAAGTGTAACACCCTAGAAATTCTAAGCCTAGAACCAGTTTAGAAATTTTAAGTGAGAAACTGTCAAAGTGACAAAAGGTTCCACGAGCCAGATCTATGGACTGTGGAACAGTCTATAAATCGTAGATGGGTCTTATGAAAATCAAACTGAGGTGAAGCACTCTGATCTGAAGACCACATCCAGGATTCATGAACTGTGGAATAGTCCACGGGCCATGGTCTAGGACCATGGAAATCAGACAGAGAGTTGACATACAGGCCTGAGAACCACGGCTGGGTTCCATGAACCGTGGAACAGTCCATGGGCCATGGTTCACCCTCGTAGAACTCAGACCTATAAGCAACCCAAAGTCCATGGAAAAACGAGAGGGTTCCATAGCTCATGGTTCAATCTACAGACCATGGTTCCCACCCATAGAACCTGTTCTGTAAATTTTACCAGTTTTTCCAGATTTAATCCCAGGGGTATTTTAGACTTTTCCCACCACTTTTAACCCAATACCTAGTCATTCTAGGTGTACTTTAACGGATATTAGTGATACATAAAGGATTCCCTCTCATTCCTACTAAGTCAGTTTCAGAAAGAAAGAAAAGAGCGATCTTCTCCAATCTTTAGACCTAGGGCTTTCTCCTCCAAGCTTCAAACTTCAGATTTCCTTCAGGAATCTTCTTCCACCAGGTATGTGGGTATTCAGTAAGGGCTTTTTTCACCCTTATGCCCAAAACCTCATGCTTTTACATTAATTTCATGATTTTAGAAACTAGGGTTCTTACCCTCTTATGCAGATCTTTATAGAATTAAATTCTCATGCTCAGTAATGATTTTTATCCTGTTTTAAATGAATTATATCATGTTTTCAATGATTTGCATGGGATTTTGAAAAGGTTTGAGATCAAGAACTTAACCTTAATTTATAGTATTTTCGCATGAATTAGTTTATCTCAGAATCTAGCTCAGAATATCAGCATTAAAGTTTTGAACAAAGTTCAGTAAGCTTTCAGCTATAGTTTTTAGAAAATAATGATTTCAGATTAATATAGTTCTGAGACATAAACCCAAGACCTCAGTTTAAATGAGCTAGCATATCAGTTTGGGAGTAGTACTTAGCACCGAGTTAGACTAGGGTTCAGCATACCCTAATGTCCTTAAACTATGTGCCACCATAGGATTGTTTAGCCCCTCAGTGGGCCTTAGTTTAGTGATCACGATAGTCATGCCTTTATACCCTTGCAAGGTATATTGGGTCCTCTTGATGGAGCGTATACATCAGACTCCACGTCTAGCTCACATGGTTTTTTATCGGTTAACAGGCTCTCCCATAGAATTAGCTTCAGTAGTGTTCATTAGGCCCTCGGTTTTTGTTTTTACAGCTTTTTACTATGTTTTTCAGATTACTCTTGCATCTCAGATTTTTATACATGATTATATTTTAGGCCTATGTACTACAATTCAGCTTACAGTTTAAATATCATAATTGTACATTAGCATGTTTATATATAGTCAGCTTGCATAACCCTCATGCTCATTACATTTAAAGTACTGACACATACTCTATGTGCTACATCCTATTATGATGCAGGTTCAGGTTCCCAAATTCAGTCTAGTGATCAGTTCGACTCAACGCCACTCCAGTGACAGCCAGTGGTGAGTCCTCATCATTCGAGGATATATTTTATGCTTCTTTTTCCTTAGTTATTTAGTTTTCAATATTTTGAAGTTATTTGAGGGCTTGTCCCAGCAACTAATCAGTAGTAGAGGCTTTCAGACATAGAGTTAGATTTTCATCTTTTTCAGTCACTTATACTTCAGACTTATATACTTTTATTTAAATCAAAAAATTTCAGCTTACATTTCTAGTCTTGGAACTTGAATTTAGTTTTAGATTCCACCTAATTATTGATATTAAATTAGAATGCTAAGCTTATGTCAGATCAAGGGTTAACTTGGGGTCACTTGTGGCTCTAAGCACTGTGTTATGTCTAGGGTGAAGGCTCAGAGTGTGACAAACTTGGTATCAGAGCATCAAGTTTAAGATTCCTAGGGTGTCTGAAAGCTGCATTAAGTAGAATCTTTTTCATGGGTGTGAAGTGCGCCATACTTATGAGGAAGAGGTTACGAGACATTTTTAGGAAAGTCCACTTTTTATGTTCTATATCATGCGATAGAGTTTAAATCTATTTCTCCCTTTTAATCTATTCGTTATGCATTTCAAATTATGCCTCCTCACATAAACAACGCTTGAAATGCTAACATGAACCTTTCAGCTCCATACTATGAGGTCACCAACGTCGAATTTTGAAATACTATCCAGATGTTGGCACAAGCTATGACCAACCAGGCTAATTAGTAGGTGTATGTTCTTTCTAACAAAAATGGTGAGACAACATCTATCAGAGTTAGGGATTTCATCTGTATAAATCTGCTAGAGTTCTTTGGGTCGAAGGTAAATACAGATCCATAAAACTTTATTGATAAGATCAAGAAGGTTCTCAACGTGATGCAGGTTTCAGGGGTTGAGAGTGTTGAGTTGGAATCCTATCAGCTTAAGGATGTGGCTCACATCTGGCTCACATAGTGGAAGGACAACAGGGGCGTGAATGCAGCTCCTATGACTTGGGATTGTTTTACTGAATCTTTTCTAGATAGGTTTTTCTCGAGAGAGTTGAGAAAGGCTAAGGCAGAGGAATTTATGAATCTAAGGCAGGGGTCCATGTTTGTTTAGGAGTATGGGTTAAATTTTAAGCATCTCTCTAGGTATGATCCAGCAATAGTAGCCGAGCTAAGGGCCCGAATGAGTAAGTAAAATTTACGTATCTCTGACTTGGTTAAGAATGAATGTAAGACAGCCATGTTAGTTAGAGATATGGTCATTTCCAGGCTCATGACTTATGCTCAACAAATAGAGGAAGAAAAGCTTAAGGAGATATCGAGGGAAAGTAAGAAAGCTAGGACAGACAATTTGACTATTCTCAACAGAGGATGGGAGGTGGAAATCGCTCATAGTTTTAGTAGAGGTTTTCAGCTCTAGAACCTTCATCAGCTAGTGCTTCATCTCGCAGACCTCGACAAGACCAGAAAAAGAGGGCCTCAGGCTCTAAGTCATAGGGTAGTGTTTCAAGCAACCACACTTTCCTAGCATGACCTAAATGTGGTAAGAATCATCCAGGTGAGTGTCTTGCTAGCAAAGAAGAGTGTTTTAGGTGTGTTCAGCTAGGATATAGGTTGAAGGAGAGCCCCTCAGCTAGGCATGGACAGGGAGGTAACCAAGCTCAGTGTACGACTTCAGCAGCCCCAGCAGGTTGCACAGCTCCGCAAGGCACTACTTTCAGCACAGGCAGCAGTTAGCATCAAAACCATCTCTATGACATGTCATCACGTCTGGATTAGGAGAGTTCACCAGATGTAGTCACTGGTATATTGTCAGCCTTCTCTCTTGATATTTATGCTTTATTAGACCTAGGGGCTTCACTATCTTTTGTAACCCCATATGTTGCATGCAAATTCAAAGTCAATCCTAAAATACTCTTAGAACCTTTCTCAGTCTCCACCCCAGTCAGTGAGTCACTTGTAGCTAGGAGGGTATACACAGATTGCCAAATTTTAGTCATTCATAGAACCACCTCAGCAAACTTAGGAGAGTTAGACATGACCGACTTTGATATTATCCTTGGCATGGATTGGCTACATGTTTGTTATGCCTCAGTCAACTATAGAACCAGAGTCATAAAATTCCAGTTTCTAAATGAGCTTGTCTTAGAATGGTGGGGTAGTCCTTCGACGTCTAAGGGTCATTTTATATCTTACCTCAAAGCCAGAAAGATAATCTAGAAAAGGTATGTCTACCATATAGTTCAGGTCAAGGACTCAAAATCCAAACCCCACCTATCTAGTCAGTTCTTGTAGTTAGCGAGTTCCCTGAAGTGTTTCCTGAGAATCTTCCCGGAGTCTCTCTTGAGCGGGAGATCAACTTTGGGATAGACCTTCTTCCAAATATGCATCCCATCTCTATTCCTCCTTACTAGATAGCTCTAGCAGAGCTTAAGGAGTTGAAAGATCAGCTAAGAGACCTTGTAGATAAGGGTTTCATTAGATCCAACATCTCTTTATGGGCTGCTCCAGTTCTTTTCGTGCATAACAAAGATGGTTTGCTCAGAATATGCATAAACTATCATCAACTTAACAAAGTCACAATCAAGAATAAGTATATATCCCAAAATTGATGACTTGTTCAACCAGCTTTAGGGTGCCAGTTACCTCTCCAAGATTGACCTCAAATTCGATTATCATCAGCTCAGAGTTAGAGATTGTGACATTCTGATAAAACAACCTTTAGAACTCGGTATGGTCACTATGAGTTTGTCGTTATGTCTTATGGACTAATCAATGCTCTCACAGCCTTTATGGATTTGATGAATAAGGTATTCAAGTAGTATGTGGTTATGTTCATCATTGTCTTCATTAATGACATCCTATTGTATTATCGTAATGCGGAGGAGCATGCAAATTATTTGAGAGTCATGCTGCAAACTCCCAAGGATCTCTAGTTATTCGCTAAGTTCAGTAAATATGATTTTTGGTTGTAGTCAGTCACTTTTCTAGGTAATGTGGTGTCTAAGGAGGGTATTCGAGTAGATTCAAAGAAGATAGAGGCAGTAAAGAACTGGCCTAGACCTACCTCTCTGATAGATATTAAGAGCTTCTTGGGCTTAGCTGGTTACTACAGGAGGTTCGTTGAAGGGTTCTCATCCATAGTTACTCTGTTGACCAGGTTGACTCATAAAAGGTTAAGTTTCAATGGTCAGATTAGTGTGAGAAAAACTTCCAAGAGTTGAAAACTATATTGACCACAACTCCAATTTTGACTCTACTAGAGGGTTCAGATGGTTTCGTGGTGTATTGTGATGCATCCAGAGTTGGCTTAGGTTGTGTTCTGATGCAGAATGGTAAGGTCATTGCGTATGCCTCCATACAGCTTAAGATTAGAACTACCCGACTCATGATCTTGAGCTGGTAACAGTTGTTTTTGCCTTAAAAATATGGAGACACTACTTGTATGGTGTCCACGTAGATGTGTTTATTGACCATAAGAGCCTCCAGTATGTGTTCACCCAGTAGGATTTGAATCTTCATCTGAGAAGGTGGCTCGAGTTTCTAAAATATTATGATATGAATGTGCTCTACCATCCGGGTAAGGCCAATGTAGTGGCTAATACACTTAGCAGATTGTCTATGGGTAGTGTGTCATATGTTGAGGAAGAGAAAGGGGAATTAGCTAAGGATGTTCATAGGCTCACTCGCCTAGGGGTTTGCCTTACAGACATGACAGAGGGTGGTATCATAGTTCGGAATGGTTCATAATCTTCCTTAGTAGTAGAGGTGAAGGAGAAACAAGACAGTGACCCTATTTTGCTTCAGTTAAAGGGTGTTGTCCATCAGCAGAGAGTAGAGGTTTTCTTCCAAGGGGGAGATAGTGTGCTTCATTACCAAGGTCGATTTTGTGTGCCTAATATAGGCTCATAGCTCCAGGTATTCTATTTATTCTGGTGCCACCAAGATGTACCGTGACCTAAGGGAAGTCTATTGGTGGAATGGCATGAAGAGGGACATTGCAGACTTTGTAGCTAAGTGTCCTAACTGTGAGCAAGTAAGGGTAGAACATCAGATACTGGGAGGTTTGACTCAGGATATCATTTTTTCTACTTGGAAGTGGGAAGTGATTAATATGGACTTCATTATAGGCTTAACGCATACTCATTGACAATATGACTCTATTTGGGTGATAGTTGACAGGATCACTAAGTCAACCCACTTTTAAATGTCAAGGCTACATAGTCAGCATAGGACAATGGCAGGGTCTACATCCATGAGATAGTCAGGTTGCATGGGGTTACCTTATCTATCATATAAGATAGGGGTACTCAGTTCACATCCCAGTTTTGGAGGTTGTTTCAAAAGGGTCTTGGTACTCAGGTTAATCTTAGCACAGCTTTTTTCACCCGTAGATAGATGGTCAGGTAGAGCATACTATTCAAACCTTAGAGGATATGTTGAGGGCTTGTGTGATAAAGTTTAAAGGTAATTAGGATTATCACTTACCTCTTATAGAGTTTGCCTACAATAACAGTTTTCACTCTAGCATTCAGATGGCTCCGTATGAGGTACTTTATGGGCAGATGTGTAAATCACCTATAGGTTGGTTTGAGGTAGGTGAGGCAGCATTGATGTAGACAAATTCAGTCTATAAGACCATGGAGAATGTTCAGCTTATTAAAGAGAGGTTTAAGGTGACACAAAGTTGTAAGAAATCCTATGCAGATGTGAGAAAAAGAGAGCTAGAATTTGAGGTTGATGATTGGGTTTTTCTGAAAGTGTCACCCATGAAGGGTGTGATGAGGTTTGGTAAGAAGGGGAAGCTTAGTCCCCAATATGTAGGTCCTTACAAGATTCTAAGAAGAGTTGGCAAGGTAGCTTATGAGTTAGAGTTGCCTACAGACTTAGCATCGGTGCACCCAGTCTTCCATATATCCTTGTTGAAGAAATACATTGGTGATTCAGCAATAGTTGTACCTTTAGAAAGTGTGGGCGTGAAAGATAGTCTCTCTTATGAAGAGGTTCCAGTTGAGATTCTTAATCCTCAGGTTTGGAGATTGAGAAACAAGGAAGTCGCTTCAGTGAAAGTCCTTTGGAGGAACCAGTCCATTGAGGGAGCTACCAGGGAAGCAGAAGCAGCTATGATGACCAAGTACCCCCACCTCTTTCCTTTCAATTCTGCTTCAGCTTGAGGTAATAGTTCCTCTCCAGTTTCTGAGAATCCGTCATATGTATTTCCCCTTAGTTTCATGTTCCCTCAGTTTTCTTGCATGTTATTCATGTCCTTAGAACTCAAATTAGCTAGAAATTAGCTTTTAGAACTCCGTTGGTAGGGATTGCAGCTCCTTCCTCCAAACTCAGCTTGTCTTCATTCAAGGATGAATGATCCCAAGGAGGAGATATTGTAACACCCCAGAAATTCTAAGCCTAGAACCAGTCCAGAAATTTTAAGTGTGAAACTGTCAAAGTGACAATAGGTTCCACGAGCCAGATCCATGGATCGTGGAACAGTTCATGAACTGTAGATGGGTCTCATAAAACTCAGATTGAGGAAAAACACTCTGGTCTAAAGACCACGGACAGGATTCATGAACTGTAGAGTAGTCCATGGGTCATGGTCTAGTACCATGGAAATCAGACAGAGAGTTGACATACAGGCTTGAGAACTACGGTTGGGTTCCACGGACCATGGAACAGTCCACGGGACATGGTTCACCCTCGTTGAACTCAGACCTGCAGGCAACCCAAATTCCATGGAACCATGAGAGGGTTCCACAGCTCGTGGTTTAAACCATCGACCGTGGTTTCCACCCGTGGAACCTATTCTGTAAATTTCACAAATTTTTCTAGATTTAATTCTAGGGGTATTTTAGACTTTTCCCACCTTTTCAAATCCAATGCCCAGTCATTTTAGGTGTACTTTAGAGGTATATTAGTGAGACATAAAGGATTCCCTCTCATTCCTTCTAAGTCAGTTTCAAAAAGAGAGAAAAGAGCGATCTTCTCCAATCTTTAGACCTAAGGCTTTCTCTTCCAAGCTTCAAACTTCAGATTTCCTTCAGGAATCTTTCCACCAGGTATGTGGGTATTCAGTAAGGGTTTTATTCACCCTTATGCCCAAAACCTCAGGCTTTTACATTGATTTCATGATTTTAGAAACTAGGGTTCTTACCCTCTTATGCAGATTTTTATAGAATTAAATTCTCATGCTCAATATATATGATTTTTATCCTGTTTTAAATGAATTATATCATGTTTTCAATTATTTGCATGGGATTTTAAAAAGGTTTAAGAAATCAAGAACTTAGCCCTAATATGTAGTATTTTCACATGAATTAGTTTATCTCAGAATCTAGCTCAGAATATAAGCATTAAAGTTTTGAACAAAGTTTAGTCAGCTTTTAGCTATAGTTTTCAGAAAATAATTGATGTGCCGCCATTTTACGGCACTTTCGACTCCTTTTAACTAAGAACAATCATACGTTTTCAAGCAACCGTCGTCCTTTTTGATGTTTTTATGTTATATTTGTAGGAAATGGAGACAAACATGGAAACGGAAGGAAATACGCGAAAAAAGAGCATTCTGGATAAGAGTGACGGTTCAGGTGACGGTCCGTCAAGGGTGTGACGGTCCGTCACCCAAACCGTCACACCAAGGCAGCAAGTGAGGTAGTCCACTGCCTAAGGGTGACGGTCCAGGCGACGGTCCGTCAACCCTGTGATGGTCCGTCAGCCTGGCCGTCACACTTAGGCAGTCCGCGACGCGGAATCCGAGCGTTTTTGGGATTGGTTTCCTAGACTCCTATAAATACCCTATGTTAGTTTTATTTTCATTATTCATTCACTATACAATAGTTCTCCCAATAGTTTTAGGAGTTTTTGAGCGAGTTTTGAGAGAGGAAACGCGCTACACCCGGTTTCCTTCTCCTAAATCTTGTTCTTGATTCGTTCTTGGGATCTTTGGTTTCTTGTTCTTGGAATAATTAAAGATTGTTCTCAATACATTGTAAGGATTTCTTTTCTTTATTATGCATATGACTTTCTTTTATTCTTCTACTAGCATGAGTAACTAAACCTCCCACAACTAGGGTTGTGGGAGCCATGGCTAAGGTATCGAGATAGATTTCGGGTAGCGACGGGTTCAATATGTATGTTGTCACGTTGTTAATCATTCGTTATTTAACGTTTTCTAGTGGTTGCAAACATTAGAACATGCCTAGGTTTAATTTGCTTGAGTAAAGAGATTAAAACCGGGAAACTTGATTAACAACAAGGATTCGAGACTACTAACTCTCGTCTAATGATTAATGCTGTAACTAGATTAATCTACTTGATGTTTAGGATTGAAATCTAAAAAGCACATCTTTTCGAGGTCGAGAGAATAGAAAAGGAAATTTGTCTATTTGGTTGAGAAACGTTTAGACGATACCATTACTTCAATCACATCGTGACACGCATATAAAAAGAACCCGATTAAGCCTAGAATCGACATTGTTACTAATGCCATGGTAAACACTTCCCTAGTTCATTCTCCTATTGATTATCATTCATACGTTAATTGTTCGTTTTGTTTACGCATTGTTTACACAAACCCCCCCTATTTACCGGAAACTATTGAAGACTAGTCACATACTTCACTAAAGGCTTAATCTTCACCATATTCTCTGTGGGATTCGACCCCAACCTTTGTTGGGTTCTATATTTGACTACGACCGCTTACGCTTCTTTAATTAGAGGTGTAGTTTGGGCGTTATCAAAAAGTGGCGCCGTTGCCGGGGAATACGGTTGTTAATTAAGTCTGGTGTGTTTATTTGACTCTTAGTCATAATTTCCTGCTTTACGTTTATTTGTTGTTTTTGTCTTTGACAGGGTACACAGTTGTGCATGCCAAGTACCCAAAGTTCGGGGGAACAAATTTTACCTTACGACCCCGAGCTTGCTAGAACATTGAGGCGGAATATGGCCGCACAACTAGAGGCAGCGAGGATCGCTGCAGAACTGCAGGCCCAACAAAATCTGAATGCTGGTGGTCTGCAGGATGAGATCGCACGGAATGATGAAGATCTCGACTTAGATGGAGCTGGCGCTACGGGCGCCATTGTTGTTCCACCGCTACCGCCCGGAGCCAAGTTCAACATCACTAGCACGATGATCCAGCTGTTGAACTTGAGAGGAGTGTTCCGAGGTGTCGGTGGGGAGGATCCAAACCAGCACCTAATGAATTTCGTGGGCATATGCAAGTCGTTTAAACTACCGGGCGTGAGTCAGACAGCGATCAGGCTCAGGTTGTTTCCGTTGTCTCTGTCTGATGAGGCAGCATTGTGGTTGACAGAGCTGACCCCCGACTCTATCGCAACGTGGGGAGAGTTGAGAGGAGCTTTCCTAGAAAGGTTCTTTCCTCCCTCTTGGATGATACAGTTGAGGGACGAGATTAGCAACTTTAGGCAGCAACCGCACGAAGCACTGCACGAGACTTGGTTGTGATTCAAAAAGAAGATAACACAATGCCCGAACCATCAGTTGACCGATAACTTTTTGATGCAGACGTTCTACCGGGCACTGAATTCGGCTACCAAGCCGACGTTAGACAACGCAGCAGGTGGTGCATTCATGGGTCTCACCTTTGTTGAGGCCACAACTACTTTGGACAGGCTCACCAAAACCAACAGGGCCTGGCACACACGAAATTCAGAGGTAGCAGCTAGTACGTATATAGTTGGTGTGTCAGCTGAGCAGCGCAGAAAAGAGGAGGAGCGCGACCAATACATGGCGCATCTGAAAACGCAGTTGGACCTACTGACCAAGCACTTGTTCTCAGGAGGTATGGAGAAGGTAAAAGCTGTGGGTTCCCAAGGTAGAGCAGCAGAGTTGGAAACTGAGGAAGCGAATTACTTGGGGGGTTTCCAGGCCAATGGCCAAGGAAACCAAGGTCGGAACTATCAGAGAGACAACCACTATGAGAAAACCGACTACAGAGATCGCGACCAAGGAAACTGGAGGAACCACACTGATAAAGGTGGGTTGTATGTTCCACCTGGTAATCGGGATAGAGCTAGCACTGAGACAGGGACGTCGAAATTGGAGAGCATGATGGCAAAGATGTTGCTGAAGGTGGAATCGACTGACTCTGGGGTAAAGGAGATGAGGACTGAGTTATCAACGTTGAGTCAGGTAGTAGAGTCACATTCCACCGCGATCAAGCAGCTGGAGCAGCAAGTAGGGCAAATCTCGGCATCTCTGAACCAAAGGAAGACAGGTACCTTGCCGAGTGACACGACTCATTCGAGGAATGACGCTAGCTGTATGGCGATCACCACAAGAAGCGGTAAAATACTACCGGAATCACATCCGGTAATTCAGACTCAAGGTGATGTTGCGGATGATGAAGAGGCGGTAGAGGAGGAAACTCCAAAGCCCGCGGAGAAAAGCAAGGAAGCTAAAAAGCCTCCAACTATGATGCCTCGGCCACCACCTCCGTTCCCACAGCGTTTGAAGAAGAAAGCTGACGATGGTAAGTTCCTGAACTTCATGACCATGCTAAAGCAGATTTCAATAAACATACCATTGGTGGAAGCGCTGGAACAAATGCCCGGTTATGCCAAGTTCATGAAGGACTTGATTACAAAGAAGAGGTCGGTAAGTTTTGAACCGGAAGACAACCTCCACCACTGCAGCGCTATTTCCTCTAGATCGTTAGTAGAAAAGAAGGAAGACCCAGGTGCGTTTACTGTTCCTTGCACTGTTGGGAAGCTCAACTTCGGGAAAGCCTTGTGTGATCTGGGTGCTAGTATCAACTTGATGCCGCTAGCCGTCTATAAACAACTGGGTTTGGGAGATCCTAAACCAACGTCCATAAGAGTGATGATGGCTGACCGCTCAGTGAAGAGACCTGTGGGAATATTGTCTGATGTGCTAGTAAAGATCGGTAAGCTTATATTCCCGGCCGACTTTGTGATCTTGGATTGCGAAGTGGATTTTGAAGTTCCCATAATCTTGGGACGACCATTGCTAGCCATAGCAAGAGCATTGGTCGACATGGAGAGAAATGAACTGACCTTCCGATTAAACAATGAAGTGGTCAAGTTCGATGTGTCCAAATTGATGAAGCAACCAAGTGAGATGAGGGTGGTCGCGGTCATCAATGCTATTGAGGAAGTCCCTGCGGATGTGTATCTTGAAGAGAAGGGTTGTGTTGAAACCCGAGCGGTTATGAGAGTAAAGTCGCGATCGCAAACGAACGAGAAGGTGAAAGAAAGCGGTGAAAATAAATCAAGAAAATGAAAACACCGCAAGAGAATCTGCAAAGAAAGAGCGAAGAAGTTGTCGCGACTAGCTGCGGAGCCAATGAAGGAAGAAGCTGAAATGCAACATGAGGTTGTCGCGTGCACACACTCCATCGAGTTCTCTTGTTTTGGAGACCCTGGAGGTCTCCAACATCATTCCAGAATCTGAGTCCTATCGACTTCACAAATATTCCTTTCTCTCACAGTTTTTAGCTTTCATATGGATGCATTGGGGACAATGCATGAGTCTAAGTTGAGGGTGTGGGGAAACCTGTGAGTCACCACCGAGGGTTTTTGTTGCCGTGTTTCTTTTCCCTCCGGTGTGCTATCTAGTAGAACCGGCATGTTTAGGTTGTTATTTATTTAGTGTCTATAGTGATGAGCATGAAGTTTTTTTTTTTTGACTAAAACAAGGCCCTTTAAAAAAAATTCTGGTTTTACACTTATGTTGAAATGATTGATTGTCTGGATCCTTGAATGTCATTGTGTGATTATGATTGAATAAGTATGCTTAAGCCGAGCGGTTGTTTTGATAGTTGGTAGTGATATAGTTTCTTGGTGCCAAGAGTGTGTGAGCGTATTTTGTATAAATTCTTACTCTGTGCATGCATCTAGAACTTGCCCGGTCTATTTTGTTAAGTTTGAAGTTTGGTTGCTTAGGAAAGGATCACAGGCCCTTTTTGTGTGCAGTCCACTTAACCTAAAAGACCGTCCAAATATAAATAACCCCTTTGATCCCTGTTTAAGCCATAATTGACCTTGTTCTTTCAATAACCTGTCACCATTCCTGTTTAACTTTGAATCCCTATTTTGGCCCTGGTCCTTCCATGGACATTGTGCACCTCAACCCAGGCAATCATCCTAAGTTGAGGGTGGCTACTATAGAGGTGAATGATAAGAAAAAGAGGATAGTGAAGATTGGTTGGGAATAGAATGAAAATTCGGGTGTGTGCTTCTAAGAAAAGAAAAGAAAAATAAAAAGAGATGAAAAAGATCGAAAAAGTAATAAAAAGAATTGTCAAAATAACGAGGCCGCACCTGTAGCTAGAGAGAAGGAAATAAAAAGGTGAAGAAGGATGGGCAAAATAAAGTTATGTAGGATTATTTAGCCCCTCAGTGGGCCTTAGTTTAGTGACCACGCCAGTTATTCCTTTATTCCTTGGCAAGGTATATCGGGTCCTCTTGATGGGGTATATACATCGGACTCCACATCTAGCTCACGTTATTTATATTGGTTAACATGCTCTCCCATAGAATTAACTTCAGTAGTGTGTATTAGGCCCTCAGTTTCTATTTTTACAGCTTTTCACTATGTTTTTTAGATTATTCTTGCATCTCAGATTTTTATACATGATTATATTTTGGGCCTATGTACTATAGTTTAGCTTACAGTTTAAATAGCATAACAGTACTTAGCATGTTAATATATACAGTCATCTTGCATATCCCTCATGCTCAGTACATTTAAAGTACTGACGCATACTTTATGTGTTGCATCCTATTATGATGCAGGTTCAGGTTCCCAGATTCAGTCTCGCGATTAGTTCAACTCAATGCCACCCTACTGGCAGCCAGTGGTGAGTCCTCATCATTTGAGGATATATTTTAAGCTGTTTTTTCCTTAATCATTTAGTTTTCAATATTTTGGAGTTAGTTGGGGGCTTGTCCCAGCAACTCATCAATAGTTGAGGCTTTTAGACATAGAGTTAGATTTTTAGCTTTTTCAGTCACTTATACTTCAGACTTATATACTTTTATTTAAATCAGAGATTTTTAGTTTACATTTCTAGTCTTGGAACTTGAATTCAGTTTTAGCTTTTGCCTAATTATTGATATTAAATCAGAATGCTTAGCTTATGCCAGATCAAGGGTTAGCTTGGGGTTACTTATGGATCTAAGTACTGTATTACGTCTAGGGTAAAGGCTCAGGGTATGACAGTAAGAGAGCTAGAGATGACACTGACAAGCCGGCTAGTCCTCAAGCTGAAAAGAAGAAGAAGAGAAAGAAGGACAAGAAAGTTTGCCAACAGAAAGACGACACCAAGTTAAGCCTAAGATCGCAAGCTAAAAAGAAAGAAAAAGATGATAAGGCTTACAAGAAGGAAATATTGAAGATAGTGAAAGTGTCCTTGGTTGAGAATCAGATTTGTATGGATGTGGTCGATAGAGGTGCGTCTAGTAGCAGTGTAGCGGGTGCTATGGAGGAAATTTCTTTAGACCCTATTGTGGGAGCTATTGGTGATACTGAGAGAGCTGCGGAGGTAGATATTATTGCTGATAAAGATATGGGTACTGACTTAGAGGTCCCGTCTACTACACAGGATGACCACGCTTAAGCGCCACATGTATGTCTCACCTCTTTCGCAGTTTTATATTTTTTATGCATTAGGGACAATGCACGTCTCTTTTTGGTGGGGTGGGGAAAATTGGTATGTGTATGTGTTGGTTGAGTATCTTGGCAAATTCTGAGTAGCAAAGAGACACATATACTAGGGAAGAGGAGAAGTCTCAGATAGTGTTAGCTATAGAGAAGCCATAAGATGATCATAGTGATAGGCTTGAATGTCGTGATGGAATACATGTAGGCTTTTGCCTTGGGAGACTAGTGACCCATTGATTAGAACTCAAGGTTAGTTGATTTTTGTGATAAAAAGGAATATCATTCTTGGGAGATAACTTCAGATGCAAGAGATTTAGTCGAGATAGGCTTGAACATGGTAAAAGTAGGTAGTTATACTCAGACCATAGCATCTATATATGCATTGATGAGAATTTAAGTTGCAAAAGGTAAGCATGGTATTTAGAGAAGTTGGTGTAGTTAAAATGGTGTTCCTAAGCTTAAAAGTTGTCGACTGTATTGTGTAAGACGGGAATAGTCTTGTTCTTACTCCCTGCTCAGAGTGCTCATACTTTATGTCTAATAGCTTCAACTAGCATTGGTTATTTGTCAGCACCGATTTAGCTTATGATGTGTTTGGAAGCCCTCGGCCAAATGAGTATTTTACGGAGATGAAGTCATACTTAGATGCCGAGAAGCAGCAGGCTAATTCCATTGCCACAGTGACAATTTTTGTAGGGTTTCTTGAGCAAGCATTTGTTGAGTCTGTCAAGTCTCATACTGCTCTTCAGCGCAATTTTGAGATTGAAAAGAAGAAGAACAAGCTCATGGTTATGATATGGAGAGGTATCAAAGCTATCTTCAAATGGGGGAAATCGAACAAAAAAATTGCAGTGACTAAGGGTGATGACAGTAAGGAGTAATCTTTCCTATCCGAGGAAGTGAGTGATGAGGAGGAGGATGATAAGGCACAGTCCTCTACTTAGAATGTTGCAGCATACTCCAGAGTTTGCTAGTCTGATACAGACTCCAAGGAGTCCCCCACTATTTCCCTTGTTTTTCATTTCTTTATTTTACATTAAAGACCATGCTTTACTTTTTTTTTGGGAGTGATGTTTCCCATGTTGTATATCATGTTTTGGATATTATGTTACGTTTTTGCCCTTGCCGGGCTTCTTTTGTTAGATATTGCGCCCTCATCGGGTTTTGTGTTGTGTTTGAAATCTGTTGGATTAGTCATTTTTGGTATTTCTTTATTTTGAGATAGTCTATTTTGAGTGAAAATTCCTAATGATAGATCGAGTGATGACATTCTAAAGGGAAAATCGTCCCTTTATTTTGTGTTTGAAGCCAGGGAAAGTTTGAGTACCCGCTAGGCTAGATGAAATTCCTTGTGTGTTAGGGTGTGTAAGTTGGTGAATTTTGAGTATCCATATCAATTCAAATAGATGATTTGGCCCTATGATAGATTGAGTGGCGTCATTCTTAAGAGAAAATCATCATCTTTTGAGATAAGTTAGATAATGATTTCATTGGTACTAATATATTTAGTCTTGCATGTGAATTGAGCTAAATTGAGCATACCCCTCTAAAAAAAATTGTGACATAGTTGAAAAGCAAAGAATGATATTTGTGACAATGCCTTTAATCTTTTTGTGACTTTTGACCAATTAGTGATTACATAGATGCAAAATGTGGCTCTATTTATCCTTGTTTAGGAAGAAAATTGATCCATCATGAATAGTTCGCATGCCATGTGTGGTGAGTTTTGTTGAATAATCCTCTTACTTGCTTGTGTCATTTAGAACTTGCCTGGTTAGTCATTCAAATGCTAGTCTTAATTGTGTTGGTTGGAGAAATGATCTTAGGCCTTCTTTGTGATTATTAAAGCCTACTCATTGTATAACTAGTCATCCCTCTTGAGCCTAATACCTCTTCTTTAGCAACCTTAATACAAGCCTTGAACCATGTTGAAAATATGCCCCTCTGTTGAACCCGTCCCTCCTTGAACTCTACAAGTATGAAATCGAGGCTAAAAGCCTAAGTTGGGGGTGATGAAGAAGTACCTTGAAGGAATGGTAAATGAGTATAATCTTTGTTTGTTGTTCAAATCGTGAAAGAATTGTCAAAAAGAAGAAAGAATTTGAAAGAAAGAAAGCAATGATGAAAGGAAAAGAGGAAAGAAGGTAAAGGAAATGGATCCTTCAAAGGTGAATAGAATGATAAAAATTTAAATGGTGCTTTGTGGTGCATTAAATAGAAGTCGCTCTAATCCAAAATGCTATCCTACCCTTCCCCAAGCCTACATTACAAGCTTAGAAAAGTCCTTTGAGATCCTCAATCGATCGATCTTGAGTTAGTGGTGAATGAAATTAAGGGCAAGCTTATGGTTTGATACTTGTTTGTACTTTGAGTTCCTTGTGAGTGTGAGTTTTATACATTTGTCCCTTGTTTGATCAATGTAAACAGAGTGTTTTGGGACTTTCTTTCTTTTGAGGACATGTGAATTAGAATAGTGGGGATTTGACACTTTCCGAAGATGAATCAAATGAGCATGATTGGTGTACTAGTGGTATTAAGTCACTTCTTGAGGATTGGTTATTGTCACATGGTCATATTTGTAATTCTTTTGCAACTCTTGAAAATGTTTGTGAAAGTGAGGGGATTGTTGTTTTGAGCATTTGCTTGTGTTTAAAGGAGTACTTGCCCGGTCAGTCTTGCCTAGGTTGTAGAATAGTTGGTCAGGAAGTGATTATAGGTCATTTTTAATACAGTCCACTTAGCCTAAATAACCAACAAAATAAAATTGATATCCTTTGATCCCGTACTTTGAGCCTAAATTGACCTTTTGTTTTGATTAGCCTATTCACCTTCCCCAATTTTCTTTGAAACTTTAGTTTGGCCCTGGTCCCTTGATAAGTTGGTATTTGACCTACTTATTTAGCTTTTAATTTTATGCTTTTGCTAGGTTTAAAGTGGATAAATAGTGCAATTGACACGAATTACTTTTATTTTACATGTTTCTGTGTTTTAGAAGTGTTCGGGAAAAATTCAAGTGAAAACAAGTCAAATAGAGCTAAAAGGAGTTGTTGATCACTAGCATCAAGTTGGCTATTGCGATCGCGAGCGTGGAGTCACATGACCGCAATGCATAGCAACTCAAAGCCACGTTATCGCGAGAGTGTAGTCACATGACCACGTGGAAGGAAATCATAAAACCTCACGATCGCGAGGAACATGCACGCGATCGCGATGAAGAAGTCATCAGTTGCAGGACAGATTTGGAAATTCTCACTTTTGGTAACCCGAATTCACATAAAACTCTTCTCAGCCATTTTGGGAAGGATCTTTGGCAAAAAATTCACAACTCTTGACAAGCTTGGTGAGCAAGTTCATCAACCAATACCATACAAGTGAAGATTTGGATGATCTTTATTGTAAAATCCTTAGTTTTTATTCTTCAACTCTTGTTCTTAATTGCTAATTTGTAGGTATGATTGTTGAATTGAGATTTGGATTTTGTATTAGAGATAATACTAAATTTGGATATTTAATTCTTATCTTGTGCTTTCTCTTGATTAATTATGTGGGTCTATTGAATCTTCCATGCTTGAATCTTATAGTTGATGGTTGCAAACATTGACTTAGCTTTCTAATTGTGTTCTTGCTTGAAAGAGGAGTTCCTCAATTTGGGAAGGTTTAATAGTAGGGATTTGGGGTTTCCACTCTAGATCAAGGCTAGAGATAGTTTGGTTGCCAGAAACTAAAATCTAAGAGTTGGGGTTCGAGATAGCCCAACTTACCCAAGTTAATTTGTTGGTTATTGATCACTCGTGGTGATTCGAGAGAACCCATAAGGTTAATTTCTTGATTGGTCGAAAGACGATTGAGCATACCTTAACCATACCCATGTGTTAATCGGGTGCTAGTCTTGTGAATTGAATTCCCATTCCTAATTCTCCCTTGTTGTCCTTGCTTGGCGAATGTAAGGTGAAATCCATTGATCAATCTATCTTTTATTTGATTTTCTTGTATCTTTTGTTTTAGTATAAAACCTCCCCATCATTATCTTTTATTTTTACTCTTTGAACTCCAATAAGTTGTTTTTATTCTTTATTAGCTTAATCTATATGCTAAACACTAGTCTTTACCTTTCATCGCTGTGTTCCGGTCGATAAAATCCTCTGAGTGACTGACGACTCGTGAGCTCGCAGGGCTCATAGGATGGGAAAAGCCCTTCTATGATTACATTGTTCTCTATGGGATCAACCCCGACTCCCGTCGAGAATATAAATATGTTTTGCTTAACAATCATCGATACCTCCATCTTGGAGGGTACATTTGAGCATTATCAAAAATGGTGTCGTTGCTGGAGAATAATTTGGCGTATTGAGTTAGTTTAGAATTTGAGTTTAATTACTTTAGTTCAAATTTGTAAATAGTTCTTTTATTTTGTTTAGTTCTATTTTGTTGATAGATTCCATGGCATCGCGAAATGTTAGAAATATTGGTGGTTACATCCCAGTTTATATCCCTGACTATTGTGTTTATTGTGGAGGATCCCACCTTGGGCAAAGTTGTAAAATTGGCCCTAGGAGAGGGAGGTATTCACCTTCTCGCTCCTATGATGGGAGCAATTGCTATTTGTATAGTGGTTGTGATGGACATTGGAGTGAATGCCCTAATGATGACCGTCCTCCTCCCCCCTGTTATGCTAATAATATTTCTAGTGGTGCTTGTGATCTTAATAGGAACCATGACTTAGCAAGCGAAGAAAGCATATGTGCCAAGCTCCAAACCCTCTTGTCCTTGCTAGAAACCCAAGAGGAAGGTGTGCAATCCATCAAGCAAGGCTTTGTGGACGCAAGGGCTAAAGAAGAAGAGGAGAGAAATTGTGCCATGCAACCTATGGCGAGTTTGTCCACTCCTCTTGGTCAAATTGATGAATAAAATCCTCCAAGCTGAGCAAATGAACAAGTCTCAAACATTGAGCTCAATCAAATTCACTTTGGGGACGATGATGAAGATTTGCAAAATATGGAATTGCCCGAGAGTGAATTCGAACCAGTAGTGCTTGAACCCCAACAAGAAGAGAAATTTGTAGTAGGTGAGGTTTTGAGCCTAGAATGGGTGTTAAACCAACCTCACCAACTAAAGGCCTATGGGGAACAATGTGAAATAATGCTACTAATGTTTGGGATATTGTTGAAAAGGCATGCCAAGAGAAAGAAAAAAGAAGGGTTACTTGAAATTGCTATCCAGAATTTGAACACCAATGTGAATGCTCGTGTTGAAACATGCACGATCGTGTTCCCTATTGAAGGAGAGGAAACAAGGGATGCTCATGAATTGAAGGTGTTGTGGCAACCAACTACCCCATGCATGAATCATGATGCCAAAATCAAACGAATGATACTAGAGTTGCAAGGCAAAGTTCAATGGTCCATCTTGAAAGACTCTAGTTCATTCGAAAGTGAGGTTGTTATGAATGAGACAAGTTTGAAGGTGGAGACACCCAAATCTTACTCCAACCACTTATCGACCTTGAGTTTGGTTGAATAGACGAAAGTCAAAGTAATCAAGCTTTTTAAAGACCTTGGAAGGAGGATGGATCAAGGTTTATCCAGTTTTAAAGTTATCGTGGAAAGAAAGCAAAGTGACCTTCCTCACTTAAAGGCAAAAAAGTGCAAAACGCAAAATCATAAAAATGGCCTTCTCATGTTCATACCTTCACCCTGAGATTGTCACCGGAAGTTTGATTCAAGTTTTGGTCGAAGGTTTAAATCATCCAAATAGAGATCCAAATGGTGATATAGCTTGCATCGCGCCACGATGTTAAATTGTGCGCTTGATGGGAGGCAACCATCGTTTGAAAAAAATTACTTTATGATTTACTTCACTTTTTATTTCTTTTATATTTGTTTTTAGGTGACCAAAGGAATGAGAAGAGGAACCAAGTGTTGAAAAGCACCAAAAATACCTCTGAAAATTGTGCTTTTCGCACTTGGAAGAGGGCCCGTCGCACATGCCATTGCACAAGCAAATAGTGCACTGAGAAAAAATTAGTGCATCTTTCTTCTCCCAAAGTGCCCGTTGCACCTGACTTTGCATGACAAAATAGTGCACTAGGAAGAATTCTGTAATTTCAGCATGAACTAAGGCATCGCGATCGCGACCCTTTACCATCGCGGTCACGATGAGGTAAAATCTCAATAACTCTTTGCGATCGCGTGAAGCACTTCATGATTGCGTGGAGTTGTGTGATCTTAACTCATCACAATCGCATGATAAGGTCATGCGATGAACAGTTTCTACGTAAATATAGTTCAAACAAGCCGTTTCAAAAGAAAAAAATTGCTTTGATACTTGGTTCTTTTCTCTCCTAAGGCAAGAATAAAATCTTCCATCAACTTCAAATTTGTAGCACCTTTACAATTCATCAGGTATGGTCCTCGTTTTCTCTTCTTTGATGCGCCCTTATTATGATAAAGTGAGTGGTTTTAAGCACCCAAGTGGGTGTAATTTTTGCTTTCAACAATATGTTTAAATCAGGTGTTGTGGTATGAAATTGTGGGTGAAATCTAGTTGGGGGTTAAAAGATTGTTGGTTTGCTGATTTTTGGGATAAAAAGTGACCCCCTTGTGGTGTAAAAGTGGTGAACTAAAGGGTGCAAAGCACCTGTTCGACAAAATGTCTGAACAAATTTTTTTGGCAAGAAGATGACCCTCGCGATCGTGATGCCCAAGCCCACGATCGCGAGGAACAACTTCCCTGATCTTCGCGATCATGATTTTTTTGATCCTTTTCGGGCAAGGACGGAAAAACACGGCTTTGTTCGTTGAAAAGTTCGTTTCAAAAATCTAATTAAAGTTTCCTAAACGTCTTCAATTTAAAGCAAGAGTCGCCACTTAGTTTTTATAAAGTAAAAATCAAGAAAACCTTATAAGAATTTTTAAAACCCCAAAACAGATAAAGGTTTCGAAAGTTAAGAGATTAAGGTTAAGGGTTCAAGTTAATACTCTTGGAAGGGTGTTAAGGCACCAAGAGTATCCTCTAACTCGCGGTTGCCCGGGCTTGTTTGAAAAACTAACTTGTTGACTAACTTTAAAAAGACGGGATTGATTTTATAAGACAGTTTTATATATAAGAGGGTTATTTTATAAAGACAATATGAAAGAGTTTGTTTTACATAAAAGAGTTGATTTTAAGCAATTAAGCAAGTGAAACAGTAAGTTATTACATAAAAAAAATGCTTATAAGAAATGTTGATGTCGTTTGGAGATAATTTCACTATGTTTTACGAAGTTAGTTTAATTATACAATTAAATCTATCAACTAAGTAAAGACATATTTAAAACGTTAATCCATGTCCTAATACTAGTGTGTGGGCCCTTTTTAGGCCCACCGCCGATTTCTGATTTGGACTTAGTCCATTTTGTCGATTTTTCAGCCCTTTGGGCTACTGCTCCTGCCGAATGTTATGGGCTTTGGCCCAATTTATTTATTCAGTCCATTTTGGACTTCTTCTGATGTAGCGCTTGGGCTTGGCCCATTTTCTTCTTCAGCTGCTTCTCCTTCTTTTCAATAACTCGGCCCTTTTGGGCTTTGAACAAGCTGGTCCGGATAGTTGTTGGGCTAGGCCCAACTGAAGAAATGCAAAGGGGGATTTTGGGAGTCCAATTGGACTCCACCATATTTCATGCATAGAAAGAGTAAAAATAGATAAAGATTAGTACATATTTTAACTAAATTAAGCAAGAGTAATTTAAACAGTGTAGATTTCACACTTAAGAGAAATATACGCAGATTTTTATACCAAATAAAGCACATGAAACAGGGACACTCATACAATAGAATCAGTAATTTTATCACTTAAGACATATGTTTTATGAAACTTAGCCATTTCAAAACATGCATATGGATTAACCATTTTCCAGAAAATCAATAAGGGGGTAGGGAGTGGTTCAAACAAGACATGTATTCTTAGATGCACAGAAGTGGTATCACATAGGTATAAGGCACATATTCAACATTTTTCAATACTTACATTTAAACATATAGAGCAGATTCCATATAATTTGAACAAAAGACTAATTTAAGAACCTAATCTGGAAATCACATACCAGTCATAGACAAGTCAAGAAGGCTGGACAAATTTTAAACATCAATCACTAGTTGAAACTCATATGAGAACCAGGGAAAGGGCATTTAGAGGAGACTATTATCATGGTAAAGATCAAAACCATTCCACAGTTCTAACATAATTTCACAACACAGACTGAACCTAAAATAACATCCTGCTTAAAACAACAGCCAAATCCTACCATTTCACAGTTCATATGTAGCACACAAAACAAGCAATGAAGACAATATATATATTGAAGGATAGATCAGAAGAACTTATAGAGGTGAAGAGCATGTCATGAGAGGATATGACTCACCTCTAAATCCTAATCATAACAGAGTTCTTATGCATACAACAACATAGGATTCAACATTTCCACACCAGACTTAAACAAATTATAAACCATGATTAACAAGCTCACACACAGTCATTTTAATATGATCAAGTCAGCAAAGAAAAGGGAAAAGAAGCTGGATAGGAGCTTTAATCAAGCCTAAAGAAATCAGAGGAGACATAGGGAAGGATTTCTCAACAGTAACTCTCTTGTCTATTAGTTCTAACAATAAGTCTAAAATCCATGGCATTTTTATGTCACAAAAGACAAACAAGGAACCAATGGAAATCATGAAGTTTTTAAGAGGACACAGTGTTCAAAAACTATTACACGTACCAACTTAATCATGAGAAAACAACACCAAAACTAGACCCAATTCATATACACAAGTTAACATCATCTTATAACCATTTTGACATTAACAAGGCAGTAAACGGGAAAAAGGAAGACGAAAATAGGATCTCTACCAAATTGAGGAAAACAAGGGAAACAGGAAGGGGTTGAACATTAATAAACAAGTATAACATTCATATACATGTCATATAAATCCAAACAAGAATCAGTAGAACTTATCAGCACTCAAGCTAATCTAGACATCGTCCTAAGTGTAAGCAAGTAACACTAACAGTTCATGTATACAAGTTGGTATCACACACAGCAAGAAACAGTAAGGAAAAAAAGAAAACAGGACAAGAATAAGATCAAAGCAATTTAGGATGAACAAGAAGAGGTCAAGCATTTATCATGAAACCAATCCCAAATCTAAATAACAAATTCATGTTCAAGTTTCTGGCATTTAATCATCATATAAGTCGAACACAGGCTAATGAAATCAAGGGGTTTATGCGGGGGAAGGGAAAACAAGTTTAAAAATCATCACAAACAACCATGAGCAAAACATATCAACACTTAATCAATACATATACGAAATATCAGTTTAGGCAAAGTTGGTAAGCCAATAAGAACATGATTATGAAGAGGGGTTGGGGAACAAACAGGAGAAAAATCAAACATTTTATGAACAAATCAGGACAGGGTTTACATCATAGCATTCACATCTTTTAGCTACAGATTTTAACTACGAACTCTCATTCACCTCTACTGTTTTAACAAATCAAACACAGCTAATGAGGATCATGGTGTTTCTAAGTAAGATTGCTACTCAAAATCATAATAATGGCCTAGAACCGAAACACATATCATAACATAGCAAACAAGACCAGAAATCCAGATTCGTTCAACTTGAACATTTCATAACAAAAGAAAAGGAAGGGAAACGGTAAAGAGAGGTGGGTGAGGATTATAACTTTTCTAGGGCAGCAACTCGGACCTCGAACTTCATCAGAAAGCCTTACCACCACCAGATTAATATCAACCCTGTTTAGATTTCAAATTTCTTAGTGTTTTCTTCCCCAACAACTAACTGGTTTCGTGAGGTTAGAGAAATGATTCTCCAGAACCCCCAATATTTCCCCAAAATCATCTCCTTTACATGTAGCTGGGGGGGTATATATAGGGAAATCAGGTTAAAAAGAGGGGGGAACAGAGGGGTAATTTGGGGAATTTCTCGAGGAGAAATTCAAAATCTTTTTCTAGATGAGCTTGGCTAGCAACGGCTTGGTACGAATTTGTACAAATTTGCGCCCAAATCGCGAACATAATGCCACGTAGCAACCTCTAGAAGCTTCTGGGTTGCCAGCTCATCATCTTGGACGGCATTTGGGAATTTTCACAGAGTTGGGGCATCGTTTGCGAAGCTGTTGCAGCTGCGTTAGGGTTTCATATGGGTTATTGAGAAACGATGAACAGGGAGAAGGTAACAACTATACTGGGGAGTTGATGTGTTGTACGAGGCGTGTTGCTCGTATAACATGGAGAGTGAGACACGTGAGAGGTGAAGAAGACGGAGGGATGAGAGGCGGCATTAGGGTTTTGGTGGGTCTGTTGAGAGAAAAGAAGAAGATGAGGCTAAAGGGTTGTTTGTTTTAGTCTGAGCAAGAGAAGAAAGGAGTATAAAGGTGTGAGAGTTGGGTTTGGGTGGATTGGGCCGGGTTGGAGCAGATGGGAAATGGGAAAAGTGAATGGGATAGGCGGGTTGGAATGGTTTTGGCCCAAAAGATGGCTGAAACAAGAGGTGTTATAAGGGTGGTTTAAGATATGGCCACATTTGCAAAATGTGGCCATTTTGAGTTAAAGATATAGCCAAATTGAATAGGATTTAGGGAAAATTCGGCTAAAATTTAAATATTTAAAAGAATAAGGCTAGAACTGAAATGAAGATGAATTAATTAAAATTAATCACTCGAGCTTCCTTAAATTTAAACAAATTGAAATAATTATTGTATTTAACACGTAATTACCTCTTTTTCAATTATGAAATTAATTTATTCAATTAATTTCTCATTTGAATTAATTTGGAGGAAAATCAAGCGCTTAATCTTTTAAAAGGATTTTCTTATGAGATAAAACTTTAAAATAATTCTTTAAGTAAATTTATATAAATTTCATATAATTAAATATGAAAGATATAATTTGTTATTCAAAACTATTATAAAGCTGATTTGAAAAATATTTTATCCCTTTTTACAAAATAATTATTTCAAAAATTGTTTAAAATTCAAAAGGCTCAAGATTAATTCGCAATGTGGAGGGTAAAAATTGGGTGTCAACAGTGCCCCTCCCTTTGGGTAGGGTGAGTGTAATGAACCCTAGGCAAAAGGATTTGATGTTCCCAATTTTTGTCCGACCACAAGTCCATCCTCGGGAGGTGGTTGGTTTTAGCACAAAATTCAAGGAATCATGGCCGAACTCTGGTATTGAGTTTCCTATATATCTCAGGTTACATGAGAATTCAGGCCACTTGTAGTTAAAGATGATTAATTTTATGCACGATTTTCGAGGAATTATAAACTTTCCCGATTTTAGAGTACGGAGAGACCAAAAAGTTGGGGAGTAGGAGGATTGGGGGGGGGTTAGGAATGTAGTCGAGTTTTCATCATAGAGCCCGCCTATATATCCCAAGACTTGATAATCAGGGTGCTTGTAGTTCGACTCAATTGGTGGAAAAAGTAATCTTTATGTTAAGACGACCTTTGGCTCGGGATGCGTGACGAATAAGTTGAGCTATAGAAAAGAGGCTTGTAACCTTTTAACTAGGAATGTGGTGCACTTCACACCTATAAGTAAGATTTTACCTGGACATAATTTCCAAAGCTCGAGGTGTATCGCCACTCGGATTTGAAAGGAAAGAATATTGCTTCCAATGCGGGTTCAGAAAATACCCTGGATGCAAAACTAAGACCCAAAGATAGGAAATACCCACATGCCTTATGATAGGGGTGTGTTTTGATGGTGGTGGTGAGTTGTTCCTCAGTTCGCACCCAAAGAGTTTGATGTCCCTCTCCGAACTGTGTCACAAGTTGCTGCTAAGAAAAAGTTCCACGTTGTGATGCATCCTTTTTGGTGTAGTCAGCACCTGTGGTTTTGCTTTTGAGAATTTCATCCTTCTTGGATGCTCTCGACAATATCTCGAAACCAAATGGTTAGTAGTAACAGAATTCAGCAAGGAGAGATAGCTTCGTACCTCATTTTCCTTTATATGTTGTTTCTTGAGGAAGATGACGTCCTTTCCTGTCTCTGTTTTAGGAAATGGCCACTTCCATGACAGTTAAACTTGATAGCCTTCTTGGCTATCGGATAAGATTGCTTGTGTAGCAATTTTTGAATGATGACGGCCTTCTTGGTTGTTTAAGGGCATTCTCTTGAATGTGATAGCCTTCTTGGCTTTTGGCAGTGATCTTTTGCATATGTCTTTGGGGTAGATCTCGTGTATCTTCCGCATCATCATGATTAACAGACGCTCCTTGGATTGTCAGGATTTGGGTAATCTATCACATCACCTAACTTTGGATAGAGGCGACTTACAGACGCCTTTAATTTGCCAGCTTTTGAGTAATCTTGCACATTATCCGACTTTGGATAGAGGCGTCTTACAGATATCCTTCGAATTACCAGTTTTTGGGTAATCCTGCACTTTTATCCGATCTTAGACATGACGTGACTTACAGATTTTCCTCGAATTATTAGCCTTTGGGTAATCCTGCACAATATCAACGTGGATATGTCGCGGCTTATAGATAACCCTTGGACCATCCATTTTTGGTAGTCTTGCACTTTATCCAATTTCTGATATCATTGCGACTTACATGTTACCTTTGAACTGTCAATCTTCAGGTGATCTTTCACACTATCCGGTTTCAGATATCATTGTGTCTGCGATATATGATGATGATGGTCTTATTGATATGCAAATATGAATGGCCTTCTCGGCATGGTCCTCTTGACATGGAAATATGAATGGCCCTCTCGGCATGGTCCTCTTGACATGGCCCTCTTGGCATGGTCCTCTTGACATGGCCCTCTCGGCATGGTCCTCTTGATATGCAAATATGAATGGCCCTCTTGGCATGGTACTCTTGACATGGACCTCTTGGCATGGTCCTCTTGACATGGAAATATGAATGGCCCTCTCGGCATGAAAATATGAATGGCCCTCTTGGCATGATCCTGCGATATGATGCCATACAATAGGATGCAACATAATATAATATGATACAATGAGATATGTCATAATATGATGCGACACCATGCTATACCAGGTGATGCAATATGGTGCAATGTGATGCAATGCAGCATGATGCAATGTGATGCAGTGCAGCATGATGCAAATGTGAATGCAAAATGTGATGCCATGCAGCATGACGCAACGTGAATGCAAAATGTGATGCCATGTAGCATGATGCAACGTCCCATAAGAAAGTCATGAAAACATCACCTTTGGTCTTAATGGCGACTCATTTGTGCATACATGCGCTCAAGGCAAATGGTTAGAAGACACAGTATTCCTTTTATCAACGACTACAATCAAGATTTGAAAGAATTTAAAGATAGCGTCTATGAAGCTGATCAAAATAACTTTAAAAATGCTAGCAAAATGGTCGTGCCTTCTTCCAGGGACAGCCATGAATACCATTTTTTGAACATTGTCTGTTCGGGGTGATCCCTGTCTTGCCAGGCATTGGTGGGGAGTGTTGTTTCTCATTGTTTGGTGCCCCCAATTTGAAGCTGACCGAGATGTCCTGATCCCTTTTGGAGATTTAAGATCGTTGTCGGGTTCTCGTTATCTGGTAGTTTATATGAACTACTAGAAAATTCATCCGCTTTAGGGGATTTTGCCTCTTTGGCCTCTTCCTGCTATTTTGGGCTTTTCTCGCTAAATGTTAAAGCATCTGGTCTCATTGCGTTTGTTTGAATGCGTCGGATAACGTGGGACCTCTTTTTGATATACTTTTGTGGACAACCTACATCCACCGAAAAATTGTTAGTTTTGTTGAAACTGGACTGTGTTGACCTCCTTCGATCTTCTGCTCCTGGTTTTGTCTTCTCCGTGTGCTTTCCAATCTTAGGTACTTGTCACCCTCGACTCTCTCCGAACCAAGGTAGACATAAGATAAAATCATATTAAAGGAGTAAAACTAATCTTTGTAAATATTTTTCAAACAAGTTCTTTGGAAAACAAAGAGTTTAAAGATGTTTTGAAAACATCTCTGCCTGTCATGTCATGTGCTATCTCGACAACTGCCCTTTATTCGGGGTCTTGACATTCCCGACATACTGCTGGCGGACTACGGAGGTCCTTCGTCGTCCTAGCTGGGGAACTTGAAAGATGATTTTCAAGAAATCTATCACAGCCGAGGATTAATCCATATAGGACTGGGGATTTCTTTGAAGTAGACTCTGATCTCTCGGTGCTGGGGAATTCCTCGGAGCTTAATGTGGGACTCTTGAATGAAGCTTGGCGGAAATTTAAGGATCCTTATCAAAATTTATGCTTTGGTTCCTTATCAAGCTCGCGAGATTCTTTCTCGGTATCTGCTTTGGTTGCTCTTTGGCATACTCTGCATTCTTGCTGGGGAACTTCTTCAGAGTCTAATGCTCTTTGTCTTCTGAATTTTTGAGATTCCTTTCTCAAAAATTTTGCCCCAGTTTCCATTTTCTGGGTGATACGGATGAACCATTGTGGCATTTTTGTATCTACAAGCATCCTCTTGTCTTGTTGGCAACGACCTTCATCTTCTGAATTTTTGAGATTCCTTTCTCAAAAATTCTGCCCCAGTTTCCATTTTCTAGGGTGATATGACTGAACTGTTGTGGCGCCTACGTATCCCGTTGAGGCAGGAATCAGGTCAAACGTAGTTCCCACACTTATAGTGGGAGATTATTAGAAATAATTAAAGGGATGACCGAGGCCGACAAAGGCCGCCTACGTATCTCATTCTTGAGAATTCAGGTCAAATGTAGTTCGTACGGGGAAAGATAGATTTTCCTAAGGGGTTGACCAAGGCCGACACAGGCCGCCTACGTATCTGATTCTTGAGAATTCAGGTCAAACGTAGTTCATTCAAGAGGATAGGGATGTTTTTAGCTATTACAAAGCATAAATGATTACAATCAGGAAATGCGATTACAGGGAAATGAAATTAAAGGAAAACTATCCCTAAACAAAGTATCTCTTCACAGCATCGGAATTGATCAATTTGGTCCACACTTAACCGTCCATTTCGGATAGGATCAGAGCTCCTCCGGATAACACTTTCTGGATGACATACGGGCCTTGCCAATTGGGTGCAAACTTTCCTTTGTATTCCTCCTGGTGGGGAAAAATATGCTTGAGAACCAGTTGTCCTACGAAAAACATGCGATCTCTCACTCTTTTGTTGAATGCATGAATCATTCTTTGCTGGTACATCTGACCATGGCATACGGCACTCATCCTTTTCTCATCGATCAACATGAGTTGCTCGTGACGGGCACGAACCAATTCTTCATTGTTCAGTCCAGCTTGTCGAATGATCCTAAGAGATGATATTTCCACTTCCGCAGGTATCACTGCTTCCAACCCATACACCAATATATAAGGGGTCACCCCGGTTGAAGTTCTGACGGTCATCCGATATCCCAATAAAGCATAAGGCAACATCTCGTGCCAAGATCGGTGATGGTCAACCATTTTTCTCAAGATCTTCTTGATATTCTAGTTAGCGGCTTCCACAGCTGTAATGACCCTTCCGGTCAATTCCACGTTTGAGTTTTGAAGTCAAGCAAATAGACAAAAGATATCGTAAGACCTTTAACAAATTTTCTGAACTTTGGGTCAAATGTGTCAGGGCTTTTCTTCCAGTATATAAAGAGTTAGAAGTTCCCCGAAATACCAAATCGAAGGTCTACGAGTCTAGTTTCCAACGCACAAAACCTCACGTCCAACTGATCTCGGAGTAAAGAGTTATGACTATTTTACCGCGGACTGTCTGGCAGAAAATGGGTTGCGAACCGGGTCGCGAACCGGGTCGGGTTAAACTCGATTTAAGCCTCGACTTCACATTTTAAGATGCCATTTCAGTTCCGAAACAGTTATAAAAAATAAGGGAGGATCCCGAGAGAATTCTTGAGTATCAAAATCGTGCGTTGGCGAAATACGAGCCTAAACTTAAGAATTTTATTAGCATCGTGCGTGTATTTGAAAATATTTTATTTAAAAGTTGAATTTGGTAAAAACTATATTATTATTACCTTTTCAGAATATTTTAAAGGTTTATGAAAAATATTTTGTTACGATATAATGGTATATGTATTTATTTTATAAAGTTTTTATACACCGTAATATTTTAACGGAGATAGTAAATTTAGCTATGTTGAAAATTATTATTATAATATAGTAGATTTTATTTGAAATGATTTTCTGTTAATTATGGAATATTCAAAAATTATATTTATTATACCACGAACTTACGCAATACCCGAATATATAAATAATGGGATGAAAATATTGTTTTGTTGCCACCTCCACTCCACGTGTAGGTGGAGGGAGTGGCCAGCAAATACCTTCAGTAAGTGGTGGATAGTAATGGTTGTAGTGGGACATGTGGTCTTAGGATTAGTAATTAGGAAAGCCACCCATATTTTTCCACTACTAGTTACTATATAATTATTAAGGACCCATTTTATTATGTATGTGATGTTGGTATATATATCAGCAAGGGCTTCCATACGGGGATACATATACGTAGAATAGGAAAATTTGGTAGAAAAATCTTTTGACGTGATATTTGATCACTGAAATAAATCAATTATCGACGTCAAGTTATTCAAAAGCCCGAATTCGAGATTAATTTTATTTTGGAGGTTCTCGGAGTGGTTCCGGCTCGAAAACCATCGTTCTAGCAGCTTGTCGTCGGACGACAGGTAGGTTACGGTTTATTTTTCCTAGACTCCGTATATATAAAATAAAATAGTATTAATGGGCATCCTTGGGTTGGTTTATTAGGTTGGCACCACAGACCTCGACCGCTTTATTCATATTCGCCTACTTTTGTTCCTCCGTTGTTTGTAGCATTTGCCGGTATATTTTATTTACCCTTGTGGTCCTGTGAGGCCTTGTTGACTCTGGAACATAGAAGGTGGGATTTTGGGAATGTCCGCGAGTCCCGGGCATAGAATTATCCTTCTAGGCTGGTTATGCTTGCTGAGTAGTTGTGGGCCTCTGAAGGGTCGATAGGTTGATTGTGAGCTGCGGGGAAGCTATTGTGTGTGATCATACCATTTCCATGCATATAAAGAGGTTTTATCCGTGTTTTACTGTGGTTTTGGCTTCGGGCCTACTGGCACTGTTTTCTAAACCTTGCATGTTCCGGGGGGCCCGTTTTTGATTGAAATGATTTGGAAATGGTTGATTTCACTTGTGGAGATTTTTGGGCAAGAAAGTAAAATTATGTTTAAAATCATCAGTTTTACGATTATCGCTAGACTCGACAGGGCCGGGGTGCTAGTTGAGTTTTCTTGTTACTTGAGATGATTTTTAGTCTCGGTCGGACCGAGCACCTGAGATGACTTTTTACTATTTAGACCCGGCTACGCCCGGGCACCCTTGGAGGGGTTTTTGAGATATTTTCCTACTATTTTTAGTCCTGGACAGGGTCTGGGCATGCATGTTCGAGACTGGGTCTCTATCTTGATATCGAGACTGGGTATCTATCTTGATACATGTTCTGATACTGAGTTTTAGTATGGGGTCTGGGACCTCCATGGACCTTGCCATCCGGGCCAGGGGCTACGGGCTGCGTGTGCCGGAGGAGGGGTATACGGTGGAGTAGAGGTATACGGGCAGAGTCCTTCCATGGAACCTACCTGCTGGGCGGATCGGCGCCGGAGGAGGTACATACAGAGATACCATGGCACTTGAGATCTTCATGCATCATATCATTCATGGTTCGAGGTTCCACCCTTGTTTGTTGTTTGCTGATTGTACGCTCCGGTAGTATGGGATGCCGGAGGGTTTGTTTTTCACTTGTTTGTGTTCCTCGGTTGTATGGGCGGCCGAGGGACTGTAGGTAGGCTCTTTCTATTTACTTGTAGAATTATTCCCTATTATGGATAAGTATGAGATTGGTTACTGCTAGACTGTTAGTTTCTGGATTTGAGATTGGTATGACTAGTTGAGTTTGATTCATGTCTCTGAGCATGCCTATTATTACTCTTTCTCTCTTCTTCTTACACTTGAGGTTACCGGTATACCGTCCATTTCGTAAACTTATTTTGTATACACTGTTGTTGCAAGGACCCCAGGTGCGTCGTTTCTTACTTTCACCTGTGCCTATGGTGTGTATATTCTGCTTACTAGCCTCACATGTGGTTCTGTTGTTTTCCCTCTGGGCTAGTTCCTGTGTACCTTTCGTTGATTTCTGTGACTACTTGATTCTATTCTGTCTATTACTGCGCTTTTATCTTATATGTGCCCAGTCGGCCTATGATACCTACTGGGTACCTTATGCTTCGCATTTGGTGCTCACCCCTACCCCCTGCATCTTTGGGTGCAGATCCTAGCGTGGGCCATCGCCGTTAGACCGTTGTGATTCGTGCTTGGAGATCTGCTGGAGACTACTTCAGGCTGAGGGTGAGCGCTTGGCGATCGGAGCTTAGCTTTAGTTTATCTTTTGCTTCATGTACTCTATTACCATTCAGAGACATCTGTATATATATAGTTTTGGTTTATTTGCACTCCATGTATATAGTTTGGCTCTGTACTATGATACCAGGTCTTGGGGTTTGGTTTAGTTCCGCATAGGTATATATTTATTTCCATGTTATCTATTTTACTCGTCTTGTTCCCTTATTTGCTAGATAGTAGCCCATTACTAACTGTTCTGGGCTACGGGGGTTGGTTCACCTACCGGGGGTTGTAGGTGCCATCATGACCGAGAAATTGGGTCGTGACAACAGCTCCGTTCATTTGTGGTCGGTATGCGGTTGAATTATGGTGAGTGATCTTGAATTGCTCACATATTTCTTTCATCAAGTGTCTGTTCAAATTTGTTCCGTTATCGGTAATAATTGACTCGGGGATCCCGAATCGACAGATTAGGTTTTTTTTTTTAACAAAAATGGCTACAACCTTCTTGGTCACAGACTTGTAAGAAGCAGCTTCTACCCACTTGGTGAAGTAATCAATAGCTACCAAAATGAATCTGTGTCCATTCGAGGCAGACGGCTCGAAGGGACCAATGACATCCATGCCCCAGGCTACAAAAGGCCAAGGTGCGCTCATTGCATGAAGCTCGCTAGGTGGCACTTGAATCAAATCCCCGTAGATCTGACACTTGTGACATTTCTGTACGAACTGGCTACAATCATCTTCCATGGTCATCCAGAAGTATCCAGTTTGCAAAATCTTCTTGGCTAGGGTGAACCCATTCATGTGGGGACCACACACTCCAGCGTCTACCTCTTCCAATAGTCTTGTGGCTTCAACCGAATCAACGCATCCTAAGAATCCAAGGTTTGGAGTCCTCCTGTACAGGATTTCTCCATTTAGGAAAAAGTTGTTGGCCATTCGACGAATGGTTTTCTTTTGGTTGGCGGTCACATCTTCGGGATAGACTCCAACGTTTAGATACCTCTTGATATCATAATACCTTGGTTTTTCATCTGATTCTGCTTTGACTTGCGCACAGTGCGCAGGTTGTTCTTTGAGACCTATTATCAATGGATCGATATAATTCTGATCAGGATGTTGAATCATGGAGGATATGGTTGCCAAGGCATCGGCAAACTCATTCTGAATCCTTGGTGTATGCTTGAATTCGATCTTCCTGAATCTCTTGCACAAATTTTGAACCATCTTCACATACGACACAATCTTGGGGTTAATCACAACCCATTCACCTTGAACTTGGTGAATTAGCAAATCGGAATCACCTATTACCAAAACTTCTCAGACATTCATATCAATAGCTAGTTAGATACCGAGAATACAAGCTTCATACTCGGCCATGTTGTTAGTGCACGGGAAATGGAGTTTGGCTGTCACCGGATAGTGCTGACCAATTTATGATACCAAGACTACCCCAATGCCCTAACCTTTGAAGTTGACCGCTCCGTCGAAGAACAATCTCTAACCGGGGTATGACTCAGCAATATCCTCACCTATGAATAGAATCTCTTCATCGGGGAAGTAAGTTTGGAGCGGTCCATAATCTTCATCAACCGAATTTTCTTCTAAATGATCTGCTAAGGCCTTTCCCTTGATTGCTTTTTGAGTCGCATATATAATGTCGAACTCACCTAGCAACATTTGCCATTTGGCCAATTTCCCCGTCGGCATGGCCTTTTGGAATGTGTACTTCAAGGGATCCATTCTGGGAATGAGATATGTCGAATAGGACGACAAATCATGTCTTAACTTCTGAGTGATCCAAGCTAAAGCACAACAAGTCTTTTCTAACAAAGTATAACGAGCCTCGCACGGAGTGAACTTTTTACGCAGATAATAAATCGCTCGTTCTTTCTTTTTGGTTTCATCATGTTGTCCTAGGATGCATCCGAAGGCATTTTCTGAAACTGATAGATATATCAATAATGGGCTCCCTTCTCTCGGAGGAACCAATATCAGAGGACTGGACAAGTAGTCTTTGATACGATCAAAAGCTTGCTGGCACTCCTTGGTCCAACCAGTCGGCGCATCTTTCTTTAATAACTTGAAAATGGGTTCACAAATGACCATTGATTGAGCTATGAATCGACTAATATAATTCAGCCTTCCCAGGAAACTCATGACCTCTTTCTTGGTCTTTGGGGGAGGCAACTCTTGAATTGCTTTGATCTTTGAAGGGTCGAGCTCTATGACCGTTCTACTGATTATAAAACCCAATAATTTGCCAGCTGGCACCCCGAAAGCACATTTGGCGGGGTTAAGCTTTAGATTGTATTTTCGTAGGCGGTCAAAAAACTTCCTCAAATGGGTCAAGTGATCCGAACTCTAACTAGATTTAATAATCACGTCATCCATGTATACCTCGATCTCCTTATGAATCATGTCATGGAAAATGGTTGTCATAGCTCGCATATAAGTAGCACCCGTATTTTCTAGACGAAATGGCATCACTCGGTAATGGTAGATACCCCAGGGGGTGATAAAGGTTGTTTTCTCCGCATCTTCTTCATCCATTAAGATCTGATGGTATCCAGCAAAATAATCCACGAATGACTGTATTTCGTGCTTCGCGCAGTTATCGATAAGGATATGGATATTGGGCAATGGGAAGTTGTCTTTGAGACTGGCCTTGTTCAGGTCTCGATAATCGACACAGATTATAATCTTCCCATCTTTCTTAGGAATTGGGACGATATTGGTCAACCAGGTTGGATACTTTGTAACCCCTACCACTCCAGACTGAATCTGTTTGGTAACTTCTTCCTTGATCTTCAGACTTAGATCTGGCTTGAACTTTTGAATCTCCTGCTTAGTGGGATCAAACCCTGGATTAATAGGCATCTTTTGGGAGACTATGTATGTGCTTAGCCCTGGCATATCGTTGTAGGCCCAAGCAAATATGTCGATGTATTCTTGGAGCAATATGATAAGTTCTCTTTTCTGTGTTTCTGTCAAATGGACACTGATTTTAGTTTCTTTGACTTCTTGGTCGTCTCCTAGATTGACTGTCTCAGTTTCCTCTAGATTAGGCTTTTCTCGGTTCTCAAAGTCTTTTAATTCTTCTATCAAGTCTTCGGGAACCATAGTTTCTTCATCATATTCCTCGAAATCATCATTACCTACCTCAGTTTGTTCGTTAAGCCCTTGACATAACAAGACAGTGGCAGGTTTTAACTTATTATTACTGAAACCAAAACAAAATGGGTTAGATTATAATAAGCAAATAAAAATAAATCTTTAAACGGCGAATATTTTCAAAATAAGGAGGCTTTCATTTGAAATTCAGAAATATTTACAAACTCTGGCTACAACCTATATGAATGTAGGTTCATGCCTTTTAGCAAGCAGTAAACAGTACGATGAAATTCAAAATATAAAGGGTGAGTCGCGGAGCCTCATCTGGACCATCGCCGAATTTTGTAGAACAAAGTCTTTGTCTACCCAGTCAAGTGGAGAGTAGCCAAGGGAGTGACAACCCAGTTTTGCAACTTCTCATCGGGTTTGAGGTTCCTGATTGTAGTTGTTTTAGGAGCTTCTTCCCGATAGCATCACACTCCTCAAACAGATCCCCTATTCCATCCTCCAACCCATCGCTTGGAGGACTGACGCGTATTAGGAACGATTGATACAAATGAGGAAAAGGCTTGGGCAGTCCTGACCTCTTATTTTCTTTGTTGATGGCTTTACCTTCTTGGATCACATACCCCAATCCATTCTTGCTCAACTGTTCAGGGATACTTAAAGGTTTGATATGATCGTTAGAGTTCCTTCCTAGCCCCGATCTTGGTTCATAACCACACCTCAGCATTGTGGTCGCAAGCATCTTGTAAATGGGAGGCATAGGAATTTAAGGAGACAGGTCCTCTTTTGTGGCATTCACAATTTCTACCGTGTAGAAGTCACTCCCTCTTGGGATCTCTTCAATTATGGGGACACAGCCGTTTGGGAGACTCAGGTGGCTTACCTCTCCATGGATTACCACTTCGTGCCCTTCCCAAAAGAACTTCACCATTTGGTGCAAGGTTGATGGCACGGCCCCAGCTTCATGGATCTATGGCCGTCCCAAAAGAAAATTGTAATTAGTGGTAATATCTATGACTTGTAACTCTGTCTGAAATTCAGCGGGTCACATTTGGATGTATAGGTTGACTTCTATAAGGGTATCTCTCTGTCCTCCATCGAAGGCCCTCACATTGACCCTGCGTTGACGGATCTTTCCCAAATCGTATTCCAACTGTGTCAGTGTTGACAATGGACAAATGTTCAATCCCGATCCGTCATCGATCAGTACCTTGTTCACAACCTTTTCTTGACTCTGAATAGTGATATGTAGAGCCTTGTTGTGCGTCACGCCTTCAAAAGGCAACTCATCATCACTGAAACAGATGCGGTGGCTTACTAGGACTTGGCTTATCATGACTTGCATCATCACTGAAACAGATGCACTGGTACCCGTGGGCACGTAAGCTTCATTTAGAACCTTGAGTAACGCCTGTCTGTGGTACAGGGAACTCATGAGCAATGCCCAAATAGAAATTTGAGCGGGGGTTTTTTCCAAGTGCTTCACAATCGAGTACTCTTTTGGCTGCATTCTTCTCCAAAACTCTTCTGCTTCGCCTTCAGTGATTGGCCTTTTATGCAGACTCTTCTTGTAAGCATCATCTGCCAGATTATCGAGGACATAACATCTTCCAGATCTTGTCATACCGTGAGTTGCGGTGGCTTCAATTATGAACTATTTTTCAGCCGGCACCAACACAGCAAATTGCGGCTTCTCCGCGATGCTCAAAGCAGCTACAAACCTTTCTAGTTCCTCAAGCTTTCTGGGGCTCGCCGGCACTATGGACTTGCTTGTGAACCATTCTTCCTCTATTTTGATCATGTTTACAGTGGCTCTTCCGTGACTCGGAAGTGGGTTGTTATTAGTATTTGGTGGTGCTGTTTGTAAGGTGACTACCTTCTGATCGATCAAATCTTGAATCTTGTGTCTTAGATTGATGCAATCCTCTGTGCTGTGCCCGGCGCCTCTAGAGTGATAAGCACAATGTCGATCAGCTTTGTAGAAAGGAGAGTTGACGTTACCTAGTTTATGCTGAATGGGCTGAACTAATCCAGCGGCCTTCAGTCTTTCATATAACTGAGTTCGGGTCTCGGCTAATTGAGTGAAAGTTCAAGGAACTTTCTTTTCCAAATTTGGTCGGGGGAGACCGGGGTTAGCTGGAGGAGGAACCCGGTGGTTGTTCTGGTTTTCAGAAGCTCTTTGGTATACTGGAAAATTTTGGGGAGGTGCTTGGTAGGTGGATAGTATATTTGGGACTGGAGTTTGGTATATGGGATGCATGTTTGGTTATGGAGCTTGGTAAATAGGCTGAGTATAGTAAATCGGTTGAGGATTTTGTGGAGCTGGAGGAGGGGTTGTTGGAACAAGTGGCTTCTTGTAACCAGCTCCGAAGGGTTTATGTGGTTTTGGACTAGGATTGAAAGACACCGAAGATACCTCCTCTCTCTTTTTCTTTGTGGGTCCGGTAGGTCCTGATAAAATCGTGGTTTTGGCGATTTTGCCACTGCGGAGCCCTTCTTCCAAAATCTCTCCGATTTTGACTAAGTCGGTGAATTGAGCTTTTACCGCCGATATGATCTTATCATAAACTTCCGACTCTTGAGCGCGCATAAACACCGCGCTTATTTCTTCTTTGGTCATAGGAGGTCGGACTCTCGTGGACTCTTTTCTCCACCGATAAGCATAATCTCTGAAATCTTCATTTGACTTTTGCCTGATGCGTCCCAGGGAATATTGATCCGGGATGATTTCTACATTATATGTGAATCTCCGGGCGAAATCTCTAGCGAGATCGCTCCACTTTAACCACTTCTTCAATTCTTGGGAGGCAAACCATTTTAATGCCTCTCCATTCAGGCTTCGACTAAAGAGTCTCATTAGCAGGGAGTCATTTCTTCAAGCACCGACCATCTGATCACAGTAACTCCTTAGATGGGCTTTGGGACTCCCAACACCATTGAAGATTTCAAATTTTGGAATTTTGAAACCTTCTGGCAGGTTCATCTGAGGGTGAATGCAGAGATCACCATAGTCATAGCCTTTCTCGTAAGGCAAACTTCGTAACTCTCGAATCTGGGCCATTTCTTTCTTCATTTGTGCCATATCGAGGTCGGGTTTCATTTCCATAGCCTTCAGCTCTCTTTCTTTCTCTTCATAATGATCTAGCTCAGGATTCTCCTGGAGGATGGGGTATGGTTCTGTTATGGCATGGAAAGCGGGAGGTATGTTCTGCGCGGGTGGGGGCTGGACATGTGGAATATTATTCGGGTATGTGGGGGTAAAATTATGTGGGTTAACTATGTTGGTGGCATTAGGATGGTTGTTTTGGGAGTTGTAGGTGTTTTGTGGAGTGTTCTGGAGGTTTGGAGGGTTTTATGTGAAATAGGCACCTGGATTGTTGTTTTGGTTAGTATGTTGAACAGGGGAAGTATGGGTCTGGTACAGGGACCTGACGAGGGAGGGGTTATTATGGACAAGTTCGTTTGAAGGCCTGGGAATGGAATAGGAGGGGATGTCTTTTGGTTGATTTCTGATTTGCAGAGAATTGAGTGGAGGGTTTTGAGAAGGGGGCTGAGCATCGCCCAAAGTAGGAGTATTGGCGGCTATTTCCAAGCTAGCCATGTCTTTCACCTTTTGCACTTCTTCCTGCATCTTTTCTAATTTCTTCGCAAGTTACAAGATCATTTCATTTTGTTCAGCGATGACACTGTCTCTTATAGCCAGGGCATTTTCTTCCTCACTATCAGTCATTCTTTCTGCAGACAAGTGAGGGTCAGAGGACGGATCTAAGTGTGCTTTCGAGCGAGTGAAGTAAGAGTGTTCAGCCAGCTTTTGTCAACACAAACAGGTTTCTTTTATCTGTTGAAATGAAAAATAACTCAAAAGCCGTTATGTAAGTTTTTTGTTAGTGAAAAATAATAAAAGATATATGGCGAGAAATAAACACATAGGAATTACTTCAAACACATAAAAGTTTCTTTTTGTCAAGGCAAATTAGTCCACAGGTGGTTTTGACTCAATCGTTTCAAAGGACAAGATTTTGTCCGTTGATTTGGGATTAGTAGGTTTTGTCAGGAAAGGTTGATTTTGTTGATCTTGTATCATCTCTGCCTATTGTTCTCCTGAACTCTTCGTCATCTTCATCGATGTGGAGAAATGACAATTTCTTTAAGACATGGGTCGGGACTTGAAGGCTGCCTACGTATCTCATGAAGGAGAATTCAGGCCCTACGTAGTTCGAACTTGTGATAGATAAGTTGTCTTATTTTATTTCATCCACTATTCTAAATACAAGGGGAAAGTAAAAGACGATATCGAAAATAAAAATAAAGAAACTGAAAGCTAAAACTCTGCTACTTTTGCTACTTTCAACTCTGGATGATGGGATCTGCTAGACTCTGCTCAATTTTTTTTTCAAGGAAGATAAGGGGGAAACTCCAGCTCAATTTTTCCTATGTCAATGAAGTATTCCAAATCGACCCAAAAGTGGTGACAAGTCTCGATATCATAGCCTCCGACCCCTTTGTGGTGGAGGAAAACTTCTTTCCCCTGACGCCAAACCCTGGGCATCTTCCCTGGTCTCCTTTCCAAGGGCTCCAGGATCCTGGTTTGGACCAGCTTAGTATAGATTTCATAGTAAGTGTCCTGGAAGACAATGAAATCATAGCGATGAATCATCATTTCCTCAGTGATGGGCATGCCATGGCCAACTTGGTCACAAGCAAGGATGGTTCGGGGCCCCCATAGATGGCTTATCTGGTCGTTAGTGATCATGTGGTAAATCTGGGCTCTTAGGGCTTTGCATTCATTGGTAGTGTGTCCTCTGTGACGTGGATGAATGGCGCACTCTTTGTGCTCATTGTGAGGGTGACATCTGAATCCCTCAGATTTGTCAGGATGCAGGATCCCCATAGCTTTTAGGGTCTCGTAAATTTTTGAACAGAGAATCACCTTTGGATTTTTGGTATATTCACGAAAGTGAACTTTGAGGGTGATGGGCTTCCCTCATGGCCTGAATCTGGAAGGCCAAATAGCATCACCCTTGACCTTGGTCCAGTGGCGAACTCTCGTTTCAAAGAGTTGGGCCCCTTCAATAGTGGTCACTTGCTCATTGTCTTCGGGTTCTTCAGTTACTCTTTCCTTCCCTTTGTTGACTTGTTCCAATCCTTCAGTGACATCCTCAAACTTTATGAGCAATTCTTTGAGTTCTAGGTCAAAGTCTGGTTCGGTCTTAGTCTCGGTTTTTCCCAGTATTTGGTCAATCGCAGCAATCCTTTCTTTAGCCTTGGCAGTTTGCTCTTCCACCTCTTTGGACCGAGCTAAATTAATTTCCATAAGTTGGTCGATTCTTTCATGTTTTCTCTGAACCTCCTCCATTTCCTCTTGTATCCTTAGCATTCTTTCCCGCATAGTCACGGCCTCCATTTCAACCTTTCCTGAAAGAACGGAGAATTTTTAGGAAGTTTTTAGAAGGCTTTAGGATTTTCGGAGAAACTTGGAAGACTTGGAGTATTTTGGTCGTACTTTACATAGTGGGCTTATATTTTTTGCCTACGGTGTTCTAGAAAATTTCGGCATGGAGTGGATCAATTTTTCATTGATTCAAGCAACACACATAGCACATAAAATAGTTTATATCACAATAATATCATGCTAATATCGCGTCCTAACTGGGTGACCTTTTTATGCCAAGGTTAGGCCTAGCGAGTTTGAAAGATGTATGTGACGTATCTGAACCATTCTATTGCCCCTAAAATAGCATGTATATATATATGGAAAACTTCCCTTTTTTAAAGGGATACAAATGTTAGCCGAAAGGGGAATACATTTTAGGGGAAAGGATATTTGCACAAAAGTCATGCCCACGCAGGGGCGAATTTAGGTAAAGTAAAGACATACATGGAAATAAAACCCACGTAGGGGCTAAGATACTAAAGATATGACGTGGAAGGTCCTCCCTCGGTCCTGCTCCTCTTGGATGCTCCGGCAATGCTCCTAAGTTCGAATTGGCTCAACCACATGTCGCTCTGGAGTTTCATCACTTGTTCATGCATAGGCAATGCCCCGGCCTCTGAGGCTTTCCTGGTCATTTTTGAATCAAGCTGGGCTATTCCCATTCTCATATCTTTGAGTTCCTGAGTCAACCCTGCTATAGTGTGTCGATCTTCTTCCTTTTTCATAAGAAATTCTTTCTCTCTTCTATCCATTTCCTCTTGGAGATTCAGTAATTGGAGACGGGGATTGGGTCTGGAGTCAACCCGTGGTTCTGATATAAATACTTCTGCAACGTCTGCCTTCAACCACTGCTTATAGCCGTCCATATACCCGGGATCGAACCTGTCTGGGGCCAAAGTCTCTAGACCCATTTTCTCAAGTGTCTTCCAATTGTGCCGGATCCTCGAAGCTTTCGGGACTTTTTCATGTTCCTCATAGTCGATGACGTAGCAACCCATGTGAATGGTCGCTGGCTCGATTTTGAACCCTTCCAAATTGTCTAAGAACCCTTTGTGGAGCATAAGGTTGGATCCCGCGAATTATCGGGAGAGGAAGGAAAGTCAGGTCATGACATTTCATAATTACTTCTTTTGAGTAAAAATCATCAAACATCATCTGCACATTATCTTCTCCAAGCTCACAAAAAGCTTGGGCCCATCCTATCTTGGTCCTATTTTCGGTGCCTCTATCCCTAAGCACTTCTGCCAAGACTGCGAAGTTATCGATTCCATTTGGGTTGGAAATTTCTTGGCTTCCATTATCTTTGGCCAAATGCTTGAGAATCCAATATTGTAGGAGTACGTTGCACCCTTGGAGGTAACGATGACCGTTCTTGCATTTTCCCAAAGCTCTATAAATATCAGATAAGATGAGTGGTACTAGAGGAAAATAGTTGACGGTGGTTCCCTCTCTCAGGCCATGGAACATGGTATGGGCCACCATTATTATTCGGGTGTTGATGCGGAGTTATTCATTTAGAGGGAATACCATGATTCCTAAAAGAGCAACAGCGAATGCCAAGGCTCGGGTCTTGTCCCACTCTTGAAACGTGTAAAATTGCCTTGGTACTGAGAGAACCCTTCCCTAGTGGTGAAATGGTTGTAGAGTTCTTGAAAGGAGATACTTGGACCCCTTATCCACGGGCATTGATTCTCCCGCAAGTGGAGATACTTTGCAATCTGAGTCGGGGTGGGTTTATTCGGTATTAAGATGCCTTGTTGAGGCCTTAATCTCCTTTCATTGGCTATACTCGCGGTCTCTAGGCAATCCCTGAGTTCTTCTATCGTTGGGGTCATTTCCATCATTCCAAATTGGAACACCATTTTCTTGTTGTCCCAATACCTCATTAAAAGCTCGATGAGTTCTGGCCAAGCCTCCATATCTAATAAAGACGGCAAATGTCCCATATACTGACGGATTGTCCTCTGACGGTTAGGACCCAGATTTATCCACCACATTCGGAGGAGGAGAGGCTCCTTTTTTACCATGTCAAACTTGAGGAATTTTGACATCCTACAAAACAGAATAACCTGATAGGCCCCACTCCAGGACAATAGTTCGGTTACAACACATACGACTTTCAAACAACACGTAGTTGGATGCTATGTTGTTGGGTCGGAAACCCATTGACATGTTTTGGTGGTTTACTAATGGACTTAATATCCCTTGGATATTAAGACATCCTAGGCTAATGCCTATTTTCGAGATTTGGTTTCGCTTTATCCTGAGTTTCTAGAATAGATTTCGAAATTGACCGGGAACCCGGACAAACAACCCAAGCTTGAAACAATAAGTGACCGTTAACCGACCGCGGGTCAAATACTTCACTCGTCTATTTCGAAAATTGTGTGTTTTTTCAAGAACGACCGCAAAGATTTGCGTAATCGCCTTTTTACCCCTAATGCATTCTAATGCCTTGCCAAGAGAGGCGGAAAATGCCACGAACAGTTTATAATGCGGAAAAAGTAAACAATTTAAGGAAAGCAATAAAGTTACAATTATTACAATTTCTGAATAGTTAGTCAAACAAGTTAGTTTCAAACAATAAGGTTAGAACCTAGTTGAATTTTCCCCAGAAGAGTCGCCATTTCTGTTTTGATCCTTTTCGGGCAAGGACGGAAAAACATGGCTTTGTTCGTTGAAAATTTCATTTCGAGAATCTAATTAAAGTTTCCAAAATGTCTTCAATTTAAAGCAAGAGTCGCCACTTAGTTTTTATAAAGTAAAAACCAAGAAAAACTTATAAAAACTTTTAAAACCCCAAAACAGATAAAGGTTTCAAAAGTTAAGAGATTAAGGGTAAGGGTTCACGTTAAT